>JANTPZ010098224.1:0-24235 GCA_025593235.1 Vachellia pachyceras
AATCTTCAAGCATACGGAAACTGGGAATCTAAAGCATATTTTAGAGAATAAAACTTTGAATCACAGAGTAATCTTCGACTAAGCTTTATGGTGCGATCGTGGTCTAAGATTGAGAGAGTGAGAGGAGAGTCTGGAGAGGACCGAAGGACGGTGGATTGGAGAGCTGGAGAGGAAACTGGAAAATTGTTCGTCACCTTGCCTGCAACATCATCATCATCATTTAATGCAACATCCATCAACGAAAACGAACCCTGGCCAGCAAAAACGAAGATGAGCATGGAGAAGAACTTAGCCAAGGCTGCTCTAATGGCGTCCGGCCAGGTTGCCCCTTGGGCCGGTTAGCCACGCAGATGCTGTGACCATAACTGTATGGCCATGTCATTCTACTGTTCATTGCCATGTCAACAAAAAAGCCACATGTCTATTGTTGGTCAAAGGGGTTAACGGCCATTTTGAGAAATCCGATAGTGTTGTTAAATCTACGCCATTTTATAACTTTATGTATATTTTTGCACCCTCGAAAACTTTATGGTACCAGACACTCCTCGGTCATAACTTTATTGGTAGAATTGCACATTTGCCCTTCTTTATATTATTAAATGGCCAGAAGCCGTATAATCTTAATTTTCTATTATGAGATTATATAGCCAGAAGCTATATAACTTTTATTCTTTATATTATTAAATGGCTAGAAGTCGTATAATCTTAATTTTCTATTATGAGATTATATAGCCATAAGCTATATAACTTTTATTCTTTATATTATTAAATGGCCAGAAGTCGTATAACCTTAATTTTCTATTATGAAATTATATGGCCGAAGTGATATAACCTTAATTAGCCATGAGAATAAAAATGGCCCGAAGCCATGAAGTTTTAATTTTGATTGTCTTGAAGGCATGAGATTAACTGTCAACATAAGATTTTTTTTGTATTGCATTTTATATTTTAAAAATCTTAATTATTACCTCAATCTAAACTATGATTGGTAAATTTAAGTTTGTGACAAAGACATGTTTATTATCAATATCTGATTTATATTTTTCCACCATAAAGGTCTCAATCGAATATTTGACCATAAAAATTCACTTTTCTTTGGATCAATGTGAAGGAAATATATGACTACTTGAAGATGGTTATCCTTCCAAAAAGCTCATCCAAATTGCTCTTGAAGTAGCAATATTGTGAAAGAGGTTTCAAAAAATATGCTTAATTAATTTCTTACCTCATTGTGGCTAAGCAAAACGACGAGTTTTTCATTGAAAAATCATGAATCTCGTCCAACTGACTCAACTTCATTCCCAAAAGTGAATGTAGTAATTAATACTTATAATTATGGCTCTCGATGTGGGCGTAGACATGGCTACAACCATGGGTATGGTCATGGTCATAATTGTGGTGGTTTGAATTCCCATCAGAAGTGGGAAAATAAAATTAAAAAAATGTTAATGATTAAGATAAATCATATTGATCAAATTGGCGTATGAATCTCTGAGTATACTTGTGGATAAGATTCATATACATTACATAACTTTTGTTAGGTATTTACTTATTTAAGATTGATAGATTTGTTATGATTATTTGATAACAATTGACTTTATGAGGGGGAAACGTTGATAATGCATATTACATTTATCCTCACAATTATTTTAAATATTAAAAATAATAAGTAGATGGTTTTTGAAGAACCAATATAAGAATTTGAAAATATGTAACTCATGTTGATAAAGATTTTAATTCTATCATATATATATTCGTTATGTTTTAATACAAGTATGATTCATATTGGATGAAGATTTTAATGTTGTTATATATTCCTTTGAATGAAGAATATTGATATAAATGTTTTCCTTGATAATGTGAGAAGTCAACATTCAGATTATATCCAAAAGTATAAATCTGATTAAAGGTTCTGGAATAGCTAATATATTGTTTCCTCAGGAAACATATATTGTTGTAAACCAGAAGTTTACAATTAATAATGCAAACCAGAAATTTGATAATGTAAACTAGAAGATTACTAATTAATAAAAGCCAGCAGTTTAATAAGATTAGGGGAGAGCACGGAACCTGGAACCCGTAACCCGAGTAACCCGCCCAGACCCGGGGAAAATTCCCCGGATTGGGCTAGCCCAATGGTGGCCCGTTACGGGCAGGCAGAAAACCCGCCCATATAAATAATACATGGGAAGGCTATGGGCATGCCAACGGGCTGCCCGTACCCGCCAGTATATGTTTTTTTTAAAAAACCAGAAGCCTCACCCCCCAAATGGCCCAAAGTTTGGGGCTCAAATTGCCAAATATCACTCATCGCATCTGCTCCCAGCTCCTGTGCCCTAGTTTGATTGACAAATATCACTCATCTCATCTGCTCCCAACACAACACCGTCGCCACGTCTTCACCGTCTGTCTCAGTGTCTCTGATCTTCACGACTTCATCTTCGTCTTCGTTTGCGAGCTCATCCAAGCACAAAGCCACGTCTTCATCCTCTATCTCAGTGTCTCTGACTTTGATCTTCATCTTCGTGGCCATCGCTTGAAGTCTTCAAGTCTGCTACTATTAAAGTTTGCTGGTGTGTCTCCATCTGCTTTGTCGATTGTCGTCATCTTCAAGTTTGTTGCTCTTCAGGTCATCTTCCATTTTCGTCTTCGGTTTGCTTAGTACTTTGAAGACAATGCTATTTTTCTATTTTCTTTTGGGTTTGTGAATTTGACCATACACTCATCCTTAGGATGGTCTGCAATGCATTGTACAATGATGGTGATGGTGAGTGTAAATATTTACCCCAGTTTTTCAAGTTCATTGTTGCTAATCCACTTTCGGTTAGAACCAAGGTATCATTCCCTTTCCTTGTAAATCCAACTCTGGTAATACTTATGAATGTAAATGAAATTATGATCATAATCTGAAGAGTAGTCATATTATTACTTGATTAAATTGTGATCATAAATGAAATTGTTGAAAACTTTTTGTAGGTCCGTGTTGTCATGGTATGTGAGGATTTGATTAAATTCATTGCACAGTAATTTTTAGGGTTTCTTGGGTCAATTTAATTTTGAAAGATATTTTTCAGGAAACTACTTTTTTGGAAGCTTGTATTGAAAACCATACAAAAGCAAACCTTTTCATGGATCAAGTTGATTTTGAACCTGCCCAACATTGGAGCGCAACAATACTTAAAGGTGATGAGCTCCATTCTAAGAAAGAGCATTCAGCAAGGTCTGCTATGTATACCATTTAGAATTAAGCATCTAATATTTTCCCAAATTGAAAGAAATGGCTATTAATTTTACAATGTGTGAATTCTCATTACCAATCATGATGTAAACTAAATTTGCAGGGAGACATTTAAGCCACCAATGCTAATCAGATCTGGTGGTGGAATTCACAATTATCTTTATCAATTAAAAATGTCTTCACCTGATTCTGCATCAACCAAAGTTAAATGAAGTAATGTTCTTGGTAAACTCCAGATAACATAGAGAACAAATATGGGTGAACCCAATCACCTACAGACATAGCAGATACTTGGGATTGTATGTGCGTTTTACTTCTGTAATGATATTCTATTATTGTGTTAGTTATTCGAATTATTCATGAGAGATTGTTCAAAGTTGATGGCTAGACTTCATCGTTTCTGGATAACATCCGATCTGAATTATTATGTGGCCTATATGATAAAAACATATTATATACAAGTATTGCATTCAGTTTTTTGAATTCTGACCGCTTGGTTTCCATGTTCACCACTTTTTATTTCTGGTATGGATGACTTGCATATGCAGTTCAGATGGATGTTTTATTGTCAGGATGTATTTATTTGCAGCCTATATCAAAGTAGGACTAGAGATTTTTTTGGCTTGGCTATCCATCAGCTGTAATGGCCAGGTATTCTTCTTCACTAACATTCTTGGCTGTTTCTCTCTGTATTTTTATGCGTTGGAATGGTCTGTTACTCATGAATCATGATGGGATCAAGTTGTTTTTTTCTCTCTTTTTATACAGGCTGCCCATTACCCGTTAAAACCCACCCGTATATTCCTTAGCCCATTTAAGAATTGTTAAACGGGTTGAGGCACGGGTACGAGCTAGCCCGTACCTGTGTAACTTTAACGGGCGGGCTACTGGCTATCAATGTTAGTCATGACCGGTTAGACCATCCTGGTTCAATTACGATACGAGAAATGATTGAGAATAAATGTGGATATACCCTGAAGTGTCAATATATACCACTATTTCTCATATGCTTCATGTTCAAAGGGGAAATATATTATCAAGCCCTCATAAAGTTAAATGCAATGTGATCATCTCACACTCTCAAACGGATATATGAATATATTTATGGAACGATAAACCCACATGTGAACCATTTAGTTACCAAATGGTTTTAATTGATGCATCAACTAAATGGTCTCATGTTTGTTTATTATTTTTTTGCAACATGAAGTTTACAATATTCTTTACTCAACGAATATGGTTAAGAGTATATTATCCTGATTATCCTATTACAAAATGTCATCTTGATAGTGCTAATGAATTTACTTCACTAGCTTTAATGAGGGTCGCATGTCCCTTGGACTTGATGTTGAATATCTTGTTATTCATGTTCATACCTAAAATGGACTAGCAGAATGATTGGTTAAATGGTTGCAACAAATTTACATGAGATATAATTTCCCATATTCTGTTTAGGGACTGGCCATTTTGTATGCAGCCCTGTTAATTCTCATGAGACCAACAAATTATCGAAAGTTTTCCCCCTTACAAAGGTTTTTTATCAAGAACCTAATATCTCCTACTTTTAGGTGTGTAATATATGTGCATGTAAAACCCAATAAATATATGCTGATTATGAATTTTATGGCACGGTTTGCCGAGTGTCATTCGATGAATTACTTTTATCAGCATCATGGGGAGAAAATAAACAGTTGGGTTAAGAGATTAGCTGGAATGAATTATCGTTGGCTCATTTTGATCCTCGGACAAAGCAATATGAACTGGAAGTTCAAAGGATAATTCATTTACAGAATTTAGCTAATCAAATGCCAGAAGCATTTACTGATCCAAAAGGAGTGATAAAGTCACATGTCCCAGCTGTCAATACTCCTATTAGTATTAATATCCCTGAAGGACAACCTATTATGAATGAATCCAAATCACGCCTAAAGCGTGGAAGGCCAATTAGTTCTAAAGATAAAAATCCTCAAAAAAGAAATGGAGCTAAAAATATAGATGGTCAAATCAAGGATAATCAAGAAAAGATAATAGCTCCAGAAAAGTCATCTCTAAAAGAGAATGTGGTAGTCCCAGAAGAGACACAGGTACCTGAAATATGTGAAAATAATGATATCTCAATAAATTATGAATTTCGATTGGACTGAAATGAAGTCTACGTATACAACATATTTGCTTATAATATAGCATATGATGTAATGAATAATAATGAGGATTATGAGCTAATATCCATTAGTGAATACCAACAGAAAAAAAGATTAGCCTGGCTTTAAATGAAGGGCTTGATTTGTATCTAATGGATGTTGTGACTGCCTATTTATATGGTTCACTTGACAATGATATTTATATGAAAGTCCTTAAAGGACTAAAAGTGCCAGAGCACAAATCCCTGAATGACTTAAAGAGCCAGAAACATTGAATTCTTGTTCTCGAGAACAATGCTCAATTAAGTTGAATAACTCACTTTATAGCCTGAAGCAATAAGGGTGCATGTGGTATAATCATCTTAATGAATACTTGTTGAAAGAATGATATAAAAATGATCGAATATGCCCATGCATCTTTATGAAAAATTTGGAAGTGAGTTTGACAAAATTGCTGTTTATGTGGATGATATCAACATTATTAGAACTCTTGAAGAGTTAAAAAAGGTAATTAATTGTTTGAATAAAGAATTCGAAATTAAAGACTTAGGCAGAGCGAAATTCTGTCTTGTATTACAGATTGAGTACATAAAAAATGGGATCTTTGTATGTCAAGAAACTTATACAAGAAAGATCCTAGAATGTTTTTATATGGATAAATCACATCCATTATGTACTCCAATGATTATGAGGTTTTTACAACATGATAAAGACCCATTCAGACCTCAAGTGATTAGTGAAAAAAGGTGATAAAGAACTACTTGGTCCAGAAGTACTATATCTGAGTGCTATAGGAGCACTAATGTATCTTGCTAATCTCACACGTCCTGATATATCATTTGCTGTTAATTTATTATTAAGATATCATTCTTCAACATGAAGATATTGGTATGGAGTGAAATATATTCTCCGTTATCTCAGAGGCACTATGGATATGCGGATATTCTACTAAAATAAATCCAAGCACAAATTGATTGGTTATGCAGATATTGGATTTTTGTCTGATCCATATGATGGTAAATCACAAAATGGCTATCTGTTTACATGTGAAAGTGCAGCTATTTCATGGCAATCTATGAAACAGTCTATATCAGCCATATGATCTAACCATGTTGAAATTATAGCAATCCATGAAGCAAGCCAAGAATGTGATTGGTTGAGGTCAATAATAGATCACATACGAACAACTTGTGGTTTATCTTCAGGAAAAATGATCTCGACAATCCTATATGAGGATAATGCTGCATGTATTGCCCAACTAAATGAGTGGTACATCAAAGGTGATCGAACAAAGCATATTTCACAAAAAAATTCTTCTTCACTCGTGATCTTCAAAAGGATGGTGAAATTGATATCCAACATATTCGTTCCAATGAGAATCTTGTAGATTTATTCACCAAGTCTCTTCCAGGTACAATCTTTCAAAAGCTTGTCCATTACATCGATCTTCTCAAACTCAAAGATCTCAAGTGATGAGGGGGAGTCGATACACGTTGTACTCTTTTTTCCTTATCTAGATTTTGTCTTACTGGGTTTTCCTAGAAAAGTTTTTAATGAGGTAGCACTGAATAGTGTATCAATTAATGTTGTACTCTTTTCTTTAACTAGGTTTTGTCCCATTGGGTTTTCCTAGTTAAAGTTTTTAATGAGGCACATTCATAATGGACATCCAAGGGGGAGTATTATAAATATATTAAATAAGTGGATGTCCATTGACTCTTGACTTCCTACATCATAAATGATATACATGAATTGTTAATAAGAACTAGAGAGTTATTCAATGAACAGTTAGATTCATGAATAATCCGAAAAGTCTCAATGCATATTCATCTGTATTTATTGTGTTATTCATTATATATGACTCTTGAAGGTCACTATTAAGGTCACTATTAGAGGCCTATAAATACTGCCTATGTACATGACATTGTGGATTGATAGAACATAGAAACTAAATAAGAATTGCTCTCCTATTTTCTCTTCTTTAATTCTCTTATTCCTTATACCAAATTCTCTTACTTTTATAACACTTTTAAACTAAATTTTATATTTAAGGGTGGAGGAGGTATTAAAAGTAAGATGACAATGTCATGGAGGATTTTTATCCTTAGAAGCCTATTAAATTAAAACCACAATCTCAACTAGTTGTGATGAGTTGCAAGTTAGCAATTATGACTTTAGCAGTTCAGCCAGTAGTAGACTTGGCCATGACAAGGGATGATCTTTGAAGACAAATTCAAGTTTATTCCAACATAGTTTTCCTTTTAAACATTACTTTTTCAAGTATCAGCCTACCTAGATCAAATGAATAAAAAGGAAAAATTAGTCATAAATATTTATTTCTAAAAGCTTCAAGTGTGAAAATGCTTGAATAGATACTTGTAAATTTTTGTAATGAGTATTAAATGCCCCCTTCTTTTAAGTAATAAATAATTGAATTACGTGTTCGAAATGTTGGTTAAAATTATACAGAGACAATAAATATGTAAAGAGAATGTATGGCGGGAAAAAAATAAGTGGTCGAAGTAAAGAAAGTGAGAATTAAATATGAGTAACATGATATAAGTGATTCAACTGGCGTCGATGCACAAACGATTTTTTTTAAAAAATAATTTCATATTGTCTATAGAATGTGTCATACCCATAAAGTGTCTCTTATAATAATTAAGAGAAGGATTTTTTTGTCTTCAAGAATGATTAGTTTCTGAATTTAGTTCCTACGTATATAATTTTTTTAAAATAAAATAGTTCAAGTCCTAGCTCATCTTTAAATAAGAGACTTTTGTCTCACACATAGCATTATATTTCTTGATAGGTTCCATCACCTCATGCTTATGATTGATTTGTGCATGATGCTCAAGAGAGAGGCAAGAAGCTTTATGCCTCGTTTGGTATGCTGTGGAACTGTACTTGAAGGAGTGGAAGTGAAAATGAAATCAATATTTTCAGTTGTTTGGTGCCATAGAATTCGCTTCCCCATGGAATCCGTTTCCATAAAAAATGATAGAAGTGACTTCCATCAGCCCCCTAAGAACTTAGTTTCAGTTCCTCAGAATTGATGGCATGACCATTTTACCCATCAATCCTCAACTAGTAAGATGCACCACGGAGGATGCCAGTGACTC
Organism: Vachellia pachyceras; assembly: GCA_025593235.1. NCBI lineage: Eukaryota > Viridiplantae > Streptophyta > Magnoliopsida > Fabales > Fabaceae > Vachellia > Vachellia pachyceras. Next base: position 8,502 of record JANTPZ010098224.1, read on the forward strand.
CAATGAGCATGATGGAATGCAGTGATGAGTCCGGCAAGATGACAACAAATGGCTTTAACTCCTAGAAGAACATGAAAAAAAGGGGCAACGATCTGTTGGAAATTGTACCCAGGGGCCAATCATTGTACTTTAGACATTATTTATTTTAATGTATTTTCTTCTTTTAATTATGATAGCTTTTGCATGTTTATTTTTATAATTGCATCCATGGGAAAATTATAATGATTGTCCTAAATGTCCCTAGTCGGTTGTCTATGCGGGAGCAAAGATAAAGTAAAACCAGTATGACTTTGATAAGGTATAGAGATACGAATTAAAGTCATAGACACTTGTAAGAGTATAAGGTGTTGGACCGACCCACTATAAGAAAGTTGTATGGATCAAGTCATAACCTTGTCTCATATGTAATCACGTCACCACATCCCTTTAACCTGAGATCATCATGGATTCCTACATGAGATTCGCTGAGTTTTGACTTAGTCAAAAGTCACCTTTGACCGGGTGATGATAAAGGCTATAATTAGGCTTAGGGATCATTCATGCAGAGGAATATGAACGATCAAGATGGGATTTATCCCTCGCATTAGTTGAGAGATATTACTGGGGCCCTCGATTAGTCAATCTGAGAAATGTATGGCCATACTGTAACGAACAAGAGTTTTTGTTTTTAAGATTAGACTACTCACGGATAGAGAAGGTAATGGTAAGGAATAGTAGGATGACATTATACATGTCTCATCCTTGAGCAAGATATCGTGTGATAAAAGGGATGTGATGTAGTTACATGACAGGTTGTATCATGTTAACGATCCTCATGTGAATTGGGTAATCGCAATGTCTTGCTAGAGGCCACTTGCGACTTGTGGGCTAATGCTCAGTTTAGGGCCTATAGAGTCGCATGCAATAACAACTCAACACGAGCTTTAATATTCTAGGGTTTTTTCGAATTATATATATAAATTCGAAATGACAATAATATTATATAGATAATATTAATATATGTGTTAGTTTTGATATTTAATTTATTTGATAAATTAAATAACTAATATTTATATTCGATTTAATTTATAAAAATAAATTAAATCGATTGACTCATTGTTTGGATTAATAGATATAATTTGATCAAATCAGATTAATTCAAATTTGAATTTTAGAATTCGAATTTCATAATTTAAATTTCAGAATTTGAATTTCAAGATTAATAAAGATTAAACTTGAATATCTTTTGGAATTCGAAATTCAAGATTAATGAAGATTAATATTAAATATCTTTTCAAATTCGAATTTCAAGATAAATCAAGATTAATCTTAAATATCTTTATCCAAATTTGGATTTTCAATATTAATAAAAAGATTAATTTTGAATTTTTAAAACACCCCACATGAGTTCTATAAATAGAGAACTCATGAGCCATATAGGTATGCATGTACGGATTTTGGATTGTGGGAAAACCTAGAGAGAGTGAAACGTGAAAGGCGCTAGCATGCTGCCGTTGTTGGGAGTTGTTCGTGTGGTTACTAGTAGAGGGAAATGATATGAAACGTCGGCTCCTCAAGATCATGATCAAGAACGTAGAAAAGCTTGAGAATGATGTGGACATTGGGAACTAAAAGATCCAAACAACCAAGGAAGCTATGGATTCGAGTTCTGCAAATAGGTAATGACCTAACCACTCTGTCTAAACACCTTTGTCAGATCCAAACGAGAGATTAGAAAAATTTTTGAAATTCTTTTCTTCTGATGCGATTACGTTCTAATCCTAACACGATCTTCAATGAGGTCGTCATCTCCTTTATCCTTTGATCTTCGATATGTAACTCGGTTGGTTGCACCAGAGATAGCGATAACCTACCTCGGTTCCACCAGCGACGTCGATGACCTACCTCTTTGATCTGGATCCTTAGCTTAATATCACAAGGTTTGGGATGGGTTGCGGCGGTGATGACCTACCTTTTTGTTGGATCTGATCTAGATCTTGGATCTAGATCTTGATATGATTCCTTTAATTCAAAGACTCGCAACCATGATTTATATATTTAGGTTGATTTTTTTATTGAGTTTGGATTTGGATTAGTTGTTTAGATTTGCAACAATGGCGGTATATTTTCTGTGTCTATGGGTTTAAGGGAAGGGGATGGATTTTTTTGTGTAGTGAAGGATATATTGGTATTTTCATATTATAAATATATATTTTAATTAAAAATTATGTCTCAACTTTTCCAATGTAACAAACATGATTCAAAACTCATTTCCATTTCTAGTTCCAATTCCATCAAAAACTCTTCATTGTATCAAATGAGGCATTAAACCTGAAGATTGAAGAACTATAGACAGGGTTGAATAGTTGAAATTTGGAGGTTGAATGAAAACTTCTTCCATAGCATATCAATTTTTTTAATAAAAGTGGTAAGCATAGTTTGAAATATTACATCTTAGCTAAGATGAAGGAACTATGACTCAAGTAAGGTTATATCTATCAAAAATCTATCCCTACAACTTGGAACAACCTCTTGCAGCAAACAAAGATGAAACCCCATCTAATGCCCTTCTTTTGCCAAAGTATATGCACATCCAACTGCCTCTCTAGTAGTATTACATATCTCCACCTCCCAATCTCCATATATAAGATTTCGTGTATCTTCAATTACTACACGCATTGGGTGATTTATCCTGTTATCTCGCAATAAGATGTTTACTGCCTCTAATGAGTCGAAATATACTTGCACTCATCCTAGCTTCAATTTGCGGCAAACCTTCAAGCCTGTATTGATTGCTAAAATTTCTGTCTCTTTGACTGAAGTCATCCCGAGTGCCGTCTTGAAACCCATTATCTAATGACCTCTGTCATCCCTAATCATGCCACCACATGTCCTTGGTTGAAATAGTAGACTAACACATCTACATTAAGTTGCACCCAGCCATTACAGGGCCCTCCATTGCGCCTCTATGCTTTTAGATTGCTTGAAAAATTTGATGTTGAAATTTTCAACCACTTGATTCCTCCATGATGCAATACATACATTGGTTGAAGCTTTCTCGTGTAGTGACTATCCTAGATTCAAAGTTCTTTATACATCTATTTTTCCAAAATGATCCAACATACATGTGCAAAGATTTTTGACCATGGCCACCGTGAAAATACAAGTTTCCCGGTTGATGCTTTGAATTCCATGTAACCCAACCTTACAAGTTAGAAGAGAAAAAGGTAGTATATATGTTAGAATTAATAAGTTTTCTCCGTATATCTTTTGCTCTCTCACAATCTCTCAGCATATGAATAATAGTCTTCTCACAATGATCCCTAAAGGGACACATTCATGAATGTGTAAGCCCTCTTTTAGCTCTGAATGAGTTTGTAAGCACTTTCTCATATCTAACTTGCCATATGAAAAATTTAATTCCAAAGCTTCTGCCAGAACAGATTAACCACTTCGTCATTTAGCTTAGAAAGGAATTGATACGTGACTTAACAGAAAAGGTTCCATCAGTGTTACCTCTCCAACATATTTCATCTGAAGTGTTACATGAAGGAGGTTTGATTCACATAAGGACATTAATAATATGGGGCGGGAGGAAGTCCTTCCACTTATCAACATTGCATCTTCCTTCTAGCAAGACATAATCTACAACCATTCAATCAGTATTCACTCTTTCACAATTCTGAGTCACATACTCAATGATTGGCCTATCCAAAAGTGTCCACATGTCCCACCAAAACATGGTACCATGCAACCATCCTTGATTCTCTTTCCTACACCTTTCATGAAAGTTTCCCATACTTCAACTATAGCTTTCCAAGTGAGAGATTGGGATTGTCGGCCACTAACATTAGGTATAAGGTTATCTCTGCATTCATATTGGGATCAAAGATATTTAACCCATAATGCATCGGGTTTCATAATCAAACACCAACACAGCTTTATTATGAAAGTTTTGTTCTGAGTTTCCAAATTCTTAATACTAAGACCTCCGGCTTTCTTGCTCTTCAAAATTTGGCTCTAAGTAATTAGATACATCTTTTTAACATTCTCATCTTGCAATCACAAAAAAATTACGGAAAATGACACACAGGTCCCATGGAAGGGAATTAACCACAAAATGGTCCCAAAGATTTAAAAAATTATCATAAGGTCCCAGGAGTAACTGTTGAGGCTGTTAATGACAACCTCAGCAGTTACTCCTAGGACCTTATGATAATTTTTTGAATTTTTGTGACCTTTCATTCATTTTTTTGCTTACTTGGGACTTATCTATCATTTTCCCAAAAAATTATGACCCACTTTTTGTCTCATGAAATACCCTTGGGAATCAAAGATGATTGCATTTGGTAAGCTGGCAAGGTTGAAATTGCAACTATAATGATAATCGTAAGGCCTGCTATAGTCAAGAGCCTCCCCTTCGAAGATGATAATCTTGACTTGACTTTTCTAATAATATGCCCAAAAGTAGTTTTTGTGAGCCGTGAATGAATCAAGGGTACTTCAAGATATTGACCCTTATCAACCGTCCTGCTAATGCCTAGATTTTGGCTAAACTTTGAAAAGGATGCTTTGGAATTTTGCTTGTTGATCCTAAGTCCTAAAAACTTACAAAACCTATTTATGACCCTCTTGATAACATTCATTTGCACCATCGAGGCCTCAACAAAAAGAATCAAATCATCAGGCATCAGCAAAGAACAAGTGTGAAACAAGAGGTCCTCCATTCTTGAACTAATATAGCTTAAGTATGGGAAACTTTTATGAAAGGTATGGGAAAGAGAATATCAATCTTTAATGTAAGAGTTAATTGACTTTTTTGGATATTAACGAAGCTAAATAAATTGATATTCTTATTTTTCCAAACCAAGTTGCCTGACCTATAGGCTGATATAAATAAAATGATATACAAATATTTCAAAATCTATGTTTTAATTAAGTAATTTATTTTATTTTCCAATCTCTAAAAAAATCTAAGGGTAGGAGGTAGTATCTATTGAGAAAAATACTTTGAACATCTCCTTGATATAGTTGGACATCTTTTACGTAACTAATCGAAGCCAGACTCTCTACCAAGCCAAGCACCAAGTTCGGCCGAAGCCCTTGGCTAAGTTGAACGGGAACCCTACTAGAAGCATCATGTAATTGTTTTTTGGCCCCAGATTTCCTGTATGGCATCAAATAATAGTCGTGCAGTCTTCTAAATCAAATTCAAGTTCGCGTTTCTAGATTACAATTAAACTATAGATTCAATGAGCTATATCTAAGCACATTTCTTCGAATTCTGACCAATGCTGCTAATTAGAGAATTGATATGATGGAGACAAAGTCTGATATTTGCGTGAGGATCAATACTTCTAATTAAGATGACAATAGCCTAATGTGATTCAACTTTGTCCTTGTCATTGGTTAATTTTGCTATGTTCTTTATCTTTCCTATCTTTTTTTCTGTGTTTAACTTTCCCCATTGTTCTGTTTCGTCTTTCGGCGTTGTTGTTATGGAGTTTCTGCTGTTTCGTTTTATGGTAATATAATGCAAATTTCAAGGTCAAAAAAAAACTTCATCCTCCAAGCCCATAGGAATTTTGCCATAGGAAAGCACATTTCCATCCCCAACTACTCGTATGTAAATAAAAATGGAAAAACTGAGGTCTTAAATAAGGGATATAACAATCAAAAAGTCTTAATAACAAGTGTGTAACATAAAGTTATTATCATTTTCTATACTAAAATTTATCATTACATGATATTTACTTATTGTGGAATCTTTTGATGATTTTATTATCTTTAAGCATGGAGTTCTAAATTCAAATTTATGCAAATGCAGAAAATGCTTTTGTAAGATATGTCTTAAGTCCAAAAATACTTAAATCTGACCCAAAACAGATAAAATAGCCATATTAAAAAAGGGTGAAGAGAAGGAAAATGCATAACCTACTTATCACAAAAAAAATGCATAGCCTACTTTTGGAAGACTAATGACAACAAAAAACCTTACTTGTATGCCTTATAATTCACCTTAGTTAAATTTCACCTTAAAGTATCTGAATTGGTTGACTTGATCCGTGCCCACACCATAAACTCAAATTGGATTGTGCTACCTCTCACCATGCATAATCTGCCTATCAACTAACGTGCAAAAGGAAACAAGCGAGGCGCAACAAGCGTGAATTACTAGTTACTAGCATAAAATGGTATATAAATACCAAGTACAATCCCTTTCCAGTACCGTAAGCATTCCATATTCAAGCAAGGCTTGAGATTGTTCCAATGGTTGCTCTCTGGTTAGTCGTTCTCCTTACACTCATCACATGCTGCCAATCTCAGCCCACGAAGGGAATCAACCAAATAGATTTGCAGGCAACCATGGCTGACATGAGAGCATGGTCTTACCATGGATTTATAATCCTCCTGAAAATCCTCACCAGTATGCCCAACTCCCTGAATACGACTGATCTAACATTTATCATGCAAAATGATAAAAATTAACTCAATTCTCAATCAGTCCAGACTATCTCCAAGATTTCATACTCATCTATTCTATTCCAACACCACTAGTCATCAATCAATTGCTACATTTCCAAATGGGCCTTTGGTCCCTTCTAACGTTCCAAACAGGATGATCAGCATAGTTAATAGCAGGAGATCAGGCATGTTTCTTAACAATGCAAGGGTTATCACAACCAATATATGCATCAGATCTTCCATAATGTGCTATGGAATCAGTGCTGCGTTAGAATTTAACAACATGATTCCAAATCACCAAGCTTTGGGCTTCAAGGATCCTGCAAAGAAAACAACATACCAAAACCAATCTCCTTTGTTAAGCACAAGAGCATCCTACCTTCCAAATAAGCAAAAGAATAGTTACTCCTTGGTTACAATGTTGTGTAATTCATATTGAAACATCAGTCCTTACATTTATCTACAACTATGATGTATATAGCCTTGAGCCTATCGATACAGATCAGATTACATGGAATAAAACTACACTATAGTTTACCAAAATATCAAAATTAAAGCACTCACACAAATAGAGTCACCCACTACTATAGAAAAAACTACTATTATTTCAAAAGCAAACAGAAGAACAAGCCTAGTTTCAGACTGCTTTTAATCCTTTACTAAGATCTCTTTCCTATACAAAGGCTAATAAAATTAAAGCATACACAGAACAAATACTCATGGATTTGTTCAGAATAGATGATGCTCATTAGCTTGACTATCTGCCTTTGGAGGAACAATATAGAGCAAATTATGGATTTTGGAATACATCAGCATCTGAGATGGGTCACCACCGCTGCTACTATGCGAAGCTCGAGAAGCGATTTGATCTTTTCATAGAGGTATTGATTAAGTCAAAACTAATGGTTCGTTTGGTAGCATGGAACTGAAGGCAAAGAATTGGAATTGGAACTTGAAATGGGCTGAAGCATGTTTGGTGGGTTGGAACTCACTTCCCCATGGAACCTAGTCCCATAAAAAATCATGGAACCCAGTTCCAACCCACACCCTTGAGAACCCAGTTCCACCTCCCCTAGAACTGGAATTCTTCTCAACCGATGGACGATAGTGGTGAACAAACGAATGTAGCCCCTGGCGACGAACGTGACCCCCACCCCCGATGACGAGTGCGACCCAGGCGACGAAAGTGACCTTGGCCATGAACGCGACCCCTGACCCTGGCAACAGACGCAACCCCCACCCCGGGCGACAAGCTTGACCAAGGCGATGAAAGCGACCCTGGCGACAAACGCAACCCCTGACCCCCGGCGACGAGCGCGACCCCCACTCCCGGTGACAAGTGCGATCTCTGGCGATGAACTGGTGTCGGAATTGTTTGGCGGAGGGCTAGGAATTTTTTTTGGGAAGAAGAGAAATTTTTGTTGTTGTGAGGGTATATTAGTCTTTTCACATTATAAATATAAATATTAAATTAAAATAATACCTCACTTCTTCTAGCATACCAAATATACTTTTAATCTCAATTCCACTTCCAATTCCATTAAAATCAATTCCACGTACCAAACGGGGCATAAGCAATTCTCATGTAGAAATCCATTTGACCTAATCTCTACCTTGAAGATGTGAAAAAAATTGCACATTTGGAAGGGTGAACTATATATTTCCAACCTTTCCTTGGCATTCATGCAATCTCTTAGAAGGTGCTTCGAGTCTTCATCCTGACCACATTCAAAGGGGCAAGTTGATGAATCCCTGATACCCATCCTTTGCTTTGAGTTATGCTGTGTGAGCTCGACCATGGGTAAACAACCACATAAAGGACTTAATTTTTTTCTAGAACCAACCATCTTTAAAGGATCATCCATATACTCTCCTCTTGTTTGTGAATACCTGCAAAAATAATAGGCAGATCGAATAAAAAAACAACCATTAGAAGATGGTTTCCAAAAGTATTTACCCTATCATCACTCCTCACAAGGAGGGTATGCACTCGTGATGCAATAAATGATGCCAGGGGAAAAGCATAGTCCAAGTTTACTTTTGTTCCATTTATCCCATGGAGTTATATCTTAGCAACCTTCTCTTTTTTATCAACCCGCTGCTCATATTTAGGAAACATTTTAATAAGATTAATATTTAATTCTAGTAAGTTATCTTTCCAAAATTTTGCAATTTCACCATTGCCAATCTTGACGCCTACTCCTCTTTTGAACTTTCCCCAAACAGAACAAGTACTCTTACAAGTTCTGGACGAGCTTCTCTTCCTTAAATAGTAGGTATGACCTCATTACCACATATGTACTTTTCTTTGAAAACCCATACCCATAAAGCATCTTGATTATTTAAAGCGTTAAGGGATAAAAATAACCTGGAAGTTTTTGTGAATTTGCACAAGCCACACAGAAGTTATAAAAGGGAAATTTTGGATCCAAAAGTTTTAAAATGGGACATTTTCATGGCTGGAATTAAAATGTTAACTTTGATCGTTATTGCAAAAAGATTGATAAGTGTTCTTAGGCTACTAATAACTTTTCTGCTATAGTGCCTCTGTTGCTTTGTTGAGTTGATTAACAACTTTTCATATGATATTGACAACTCTGACAAACGGAATGACAATTTTTTGTGCTTTTCACAACATCTCCTTTAGGGTGCTTATATTGTTCTATTAAGTCTTGGAAAACCAAAGTTCCTAGCGTATTGACATCTTTTACAAATGGATTGATAAATGTTCTTATGTTATCGATAACTTTTCCGTTGTTGCGCCTCTATTGCTTTTTTGAGTTTGTTGACAACTTTTTGTATGGTACTGACAATTAAGACAAACGTAATGACAACTTTGTTGAGTTGTTGTAGTAAACATTTCTATTGTGCATGTTTGGGAAGAACTTCTTCCCAACGGTACATGCAAGTCAAGATAAAACCATCTCAAAATCCGTAAAAACCATTTCAAAATCCGTAAATTCTTCTTGGAATCTGTAAACTCATTTTTTCCAACGGATTCCCAAACACACAATTTGGAGTTGTCCATACCTTTGCAAATATCGTCATTCACATTACCATAGTTATTACTGAATAAAACGTTACTTGGTTATATGTATTATATATTTGTATACGTTATATTATCAAAGTGTTTTGGTGGCCTAATTTTTGCCAAATTTTTGTGGCGACCAAAGCTCCAGCCAGGTGGCTGCTGGTTGGCACCGGAAGGTTGTTGAAGCCACGGTGGCTGGTGGTAGTGCTCCGTCGAGGGTGTTTCTTTCTCTGTTTTTTAATATATGATGGTCATTTTCATCTTTTCCTGTGAATTTTCAAAACCCTACCTATTAATCATTGGGAAATTTACACTGTGGTCCCAAGCAAGTAAAATAATGAATGAAAGGTCCCAAACAATCTAACAATTATCCTCAGGTCCCATGGGACCGTTTTGTGATTAATTGTAGTTACGTAAAGTCGAAATTACCCCCAGCGGATGAAATGTGAAGTTGACTAACAAATTTCCCTTAAAAAAACAAAAAAGATGCTCAATCTGGCGCCAGCCACACACCCAGACGACATCCAACATGTCGAACCTCCCCGCTATTTGCAATGCTGCTCATTTGAACTACTCACTCAACCCTAAACTCTCTTCTCCTAGCTTCACATTCGCGCTCAACCTAAACTTCCAAGCGCAAGGTTACCTAGGTCCCCTGCATCACAATTTCCATAATGTGAATCCCCTCCCTCCTCTTGTAAATCTTCAATATTTTATAGCTTTAAAGTTTGTGTTTATGTATTTTATTCATTCTGTATGATTATTATTCTCTCAGTCAACAAGGCCTCTCAGCAAATACTTCAGGATCAAGATGTCCTCCGATCCCGTTCCTCAAACCTCCATTGTTGTTCGTCTTGCTCTCTGTCTATCTATCTTCACGCTTTCTGCTTCATTTGTTTACTTCTATTCCGTTTGCCACTGAAATGGAAGCTTCTATGTGCACTGCAGTTAGGATGCGGGTCGGTTTTAGTGGATTTCTTGGCAACTATTGCCACTTATCCTAAGCCAAATGACAAAATTAGAAGCACCAGCTTGAAAGTATTTCTTCTTTTCTGGACTTTAAAGGCTTTTGGTTGACTGATTGTTATTCAGTGTAGATTTACCGTCTTAAGTTAGATTTTAGATGGGAAACTGTTAGTCCCCTGTATCAGAGTAGGAGATGATATTTATTTTGTTAAATAAAGTATTGATAGATTCAAACATTTATTATTCTTTCCTTTAGAAATGCCTCTGTAGGTGCGGTGGGTGTTGCTGAATGCCCAGAATCTACAAGAGTTTTTCCGTAATCACTTCGCTATGTATCGATTTATCAGGTTCAAGGAGGTGGCAATGCTGCTAATTCTTTAACTTGCATTGCTTGCTTGGGCCTAAAACCCAGGCTGATATCCAAGGTTTTTGGCTAAAGACTCTGTCTTCTCTACCAGCCCCAAAAAAAAATCATGCCTTATATTTTCCGCAAGTCTGTCTTTTTATGCATGGAACCTATTATGCATAACCATTTTTAAACCTGATTCAATAATGTGTGTCATAAATATGTTTGATACCTATTAGGTTGCAGACGACACTCAAGGAAGGGGTATATTAGATGAGCTGAAGGTTGATGGTGTAGATACATCTTTTATGGTGGTAATCCTCGGGCAGTTGTGCCATCTTCATTTCATGCCCTGTCATCTATAGGTTTCTGAGGAGGGCAGTTCACCGTTCACCTATATAATTGTGGACAACCAAACGTAATTGTCATTGGCTTATTGCTCTCTTAATTTATATATTCTCTTCCCAGAATTCCTCCCCTCAAAAAGAAAAGAAAAGATAAACAAGACTAAACATGGTTACCATGCCTTCAATTATAAATTATAATATAATAACCCTTAATATGACATTTCTTCTTTGCTTGTTTCATGGGATCTCTTTTTGTCGTTACTTTAACTTCTATTTTCTTTTGAAGCTATTTGGTTAATAGTGAGAGTTCTTTACATTTTTACTTAGTTTAGGCAGCTGTAACACTTTCTCAGATACCCACATACATATCTTACACCATCTTGACGTCCATCAATTAGTATTTTGATGGCCAAATATAGAAAGTTACATGAATTAGGTGCATCATTTAAGATTCCGATCTGGACATAAGAACAGAATGACAACTAGTTGCTATGATTTTATGATACATTTTAAGATCCTCAAACACCTAATACATGATATAATTTTACAGGAAGATCCGTACTTGTATACATACCCCGAGACATCCTCCAATGACTTCTGAAGAACTTACTGAATCGAGTTTGTTAGCTGCGCTGGATGGAGCAAGAATTGTCTATTTTGATGGGAGATTGCATGAAACTGCCCTAGTTATTACACATGAGGATATGTGAGTTTGTCAAAAAGCATCATGAGCAACGATATATATATAGATATATAATCGATATATTTTGATGCCGATTCATTAGTTTGGCGTTATGTATATTTTGTTGCCAATGTATTTTTGACATTATGTATATTTTGTTGCCGGTGTTTTTTTGGCATTATGTAAATGTATTTAAAGTACATTATGTAAACGTAATTTCATTTAGTTGTTCCTTTCCATTTTCTATTGTACACTTTAGTTGTATCTGCAATTGACAACCCCAGCAGCTCCGATTGACAATCCCAGCAGCTCCCATTAACAACCCCTACAGCTCCCATTGACAACCCCTGCAGCTCCCATTGATAACCCTAGCAGCTGTCATTAACAACCCAAACAGCCGTCATTTACAACTCTAGCAGTTGACATTAACAACACCTCCCATTTACAACCCAAGCAGTTGCCATTAACAACTCTAACAACTGTCTTTCACAACCTCAGCAGCTCCGATCTATGGCTCAGCAGCTCCCAAACACCTGTCAGTTACAACCCCACCAACCTCCATTTACAACCCCACCAGCCCTAATTTACAACCCCACCAATTCTGTTTTTAGATATGCATTTTGGGAATATTTTCATTAGTGTATGCCAATTATCTATGGCTCACCTTTTATGTTCCATTTTACCAAACCTTTGGTTAACGATTAGTATCATTATTTAACATGCTCTCAAGAATCACTTGTTCCTTCAACATTCGTCAACATTTTTTTGTCTCTAACATTCGTCAGTATCATTATTTTACATGTTCTTAAGAATTACATGTATTTGAATGATACCATGATGTTCAGTGTCATTGGTTAATGAATATAGTTGCTGGTGAATATTGGTTAATGAATATCGTGATGTCATTGGTTAATGAATACAGCTGCTTGTGAATATTAACAATCCCAACAGCTGTTATTAACAACCCCAACAGTTGTCTTTAACAACCCTAACAGCTTCCATTAACAACCCCACCGACTGTTTTTAACAACCCCACTAGCTATAAGTTACAACCCCAACATCTGCCATGAACAATCCCACCAGCTGCCATTAACAACCCCAGCTGCTCCTGATAACAACCTCACCAGTTGCCGTTGACAACCCTAACTGCCATTGACAACCCCATCAACATGGTAACAAAAGAATTGAAACCATTTTATATAACACCATGTTATATCCATATATCCAACTTTCATTTTCCATTATATATATTTACATATTGCAAAAAATATGTGGTCTACACATGAAGTCAAAAAATACATGATTAAACAAAATATACATTTACATTCCCCAACAAAATATGCATCAACTTACAAAGAAGGAATGAACGCTATCCAAAAAAGGAATACACATATCTTCAGCATATTTGGCAGCTAACATAGCTGCACTTCTTTTTATATCAGCTTCTTTGTGGTCTAGTTCAGTTAGCTGTTGCTGTATCTTTTGCACCTGTTTTCTCTAATAAGGACTTCATATTTGAAACAAATACTCAGTTAAAAGAAGTAAATGAAAATGGTTAAGAAATTTAAATTACATATGAACCAGTTCACAAAGCTAATACCCTTTTCAGTATCTCTAGAAATATGTACTTTAATGGATGAGAGATCAATCATTTCAAATACACAAGCATGCCTCACTTTCAAACCATTTTCTTTCGCAAACTTCCTCCAGCCTTTTACAAGTCTGGGAATCTTATACTGAGCATGCCAAATTCTCCCATCCAAGGTATGAAGTTGCACAACTTCACACTCTTCCTCCAAACATTTTGCAGCAAATTCTTTTGGGATTGGCTGTGAAGAAAATATTAGAAATTTGAGATCTAAGAATAGTTAATTATTGCACCAACCAAAGCTGCAAATAAGTGTTTTATGGTTTTGGAAGAAGCTAACCAGATTCTAATAAAAAGGTCACCAAGTAAAAAATTGGAATGGGCGAAAATGAAAGATAGAGAGAGAAAGAGGGGATAAGGAACATGAATTTTTGAAGCGTGGAAAAAGATTGAAGAAAATAATAGAGATCAAAATTAATGAGACGAGATTTATCAAGAGAAAATGAAGAAGGTGGCGCAAGTGGTAGATCAACCAGTAACAAGCCCTTTGCCGAAATAGAGGAATCTGGTAACACTGTGAACCACCACTGGCTTACCAGCAACAGAGCAAAGGCCACCAGACCGTACGCTGTCGATGCATTGGTGTCGTACACGCAAAAGGTCAGGTCGTCGTACTCATCGTTCATGATTTTAGCCTGATAAAAAAAACCAAGAACACAAATAGCAGTGAGGTTCCACACTCCATAGCATAGCTTTACTAGAAAGAAAGAAAGAGGGTTACCTTGCTATGACGGCGTTCGGCACCGACGGCAAGAACGAAGGCGATGAGGTGGAGGGAGACAACAGTGGCAAGAATTGGGACAGAAACAACCATGATTTACTCACACTGCTTCTTCCCACTTTCTACTGTGCGGGTTGATGTTGCAAACAAGGTGATGATATTTTGGATTTTGTTAGTCAACTTCACAGTTCATCCGCAGGGGCAATTTCGACTCTATGTAACTACAATTAATCACAAAAAGGTCTCATCGGATCTGAGGATAATTATCAGATTGTTTGGGACCTTTCATTCATTATTTTGCTTGCTTGGGACCACATTGTAAATTTCCTTTAGGCTCTGCATGGATGGGATGAAAAGTTGAGAGGAAAGAAAATGGGAGGAGAGAAAATGGAGAGAAGAGAAAAGTGGATGACTGAATGAGATGGGTGAGAGAAAACAGATAGGGAAGAAAATGAGTAAATGACTGAATGACTAAAATATCCTTAAATAAAAATATTTTAATAAATAGTAACAAGTAAAATATCCTTAAAATATGTAAAGTATAATATCAAATTAAATATGATAATGAAAAAATTATATTAACATTAATATCATTAAATAATTTAAAATCAAATTATTTATTAAATATATCTTTTCAGATATTATATTTCAAAACAACATAACTTATATAAGAATATATTATATTTTTTTAAAGTTTTGAGGTTTGAGCAGGAAATTAAAAATAAATTAGATATTAGAATATATATATATATATATTAAATCTTATTCTTTTAAAAAAAGAAAATCATATTTAGAATATTTAAAAAGTTATATATTAAATTTAATTAGTTAAAATGAAAAAGTAATAAAAAGTACGTGGGTAGATAAAGAAAAAGAGTTTTTTCTCCATTTTCTCTCTATGTGTGGAAAGAAAAGTTGAAGAGAAAATATGGTGGAACTCACACCCCATTTTCTCTCCAACTTTTTTTTCATCCCATTTTTTCTCTCCTATCTAAACAAGGGGAAAACTCATTTCTCCCCCTATTTTCTCTCTAAATTTTCTTTCATCCCTTATTTTCTATCCATCCAAGAAGATGGTTAATCATTTTCTTTATTCATGATAGGGGGTTTGAGAAATTCAATGGATATTTCCTTGACATTGTCGCTGACTTTTTTTTTTTTAAATTCGCTCCACTTGGGTACAGAGTCTCGTCCGCCCCGCCTCCGTCTTCCAAATAGCCTCTAATTTCCCATTTCAAAATAACTGAAGAACTGGAAGACCGCCATCCAATCACTCCACCTGTTTCCGTGAACATCTTTCTTTCCGTCTAATCTAAATGCTATAAAAACCCTAAACCCTTGAAGCGTCATACTTCTTAGAATCCTGTAAGTCCTAAGCAATGTTTTCTTATGGAACCAAGAAGGCCAATGTGAGCTCTCGGAGACAGCAACCTTCTGCTACCACAGTGCTCGATTCTCCGATCACTCCTCTTGGTGAGAGACGAAGTGTATTCCTTGACAACACTGTCCCAAATCGTCCAAGCACTGGCACTCCTGCTCCTTGGGCTCC
>JANTPZ010098225.1:0-26231 GCA_025593235.1 Vachellia pachyceras
TACTATTTTTAGCCACTTTAACATTACATTTATGAGGCCTTTGGACAATTTAAATAATAATATTTGGCTAAAAACTCATTAAATAGCCAAAATATTAATTACTGTAAAAATGTCCCGCGAAAGGCATTGTTGTCCGTTTAACCTTAACTGAGCCTCAATTAATGATCAGTGACTTTTTCTCTACCTCCTGGTGCCTCGGGTCATTTTTCGGTATTTTGGTCAAAATTACCAAAATGCCCTTGACTTTTACCAAAAATGACCATTTTGCCCTTACATTTTATTTGCTTGCAAAATGGCACCTTTAGCATCTCCTATGCTTCTTTTCAATCTCTGGACCCTTAAACACTCTATAGCCCTTATCCTCAGTTACTGGACAATCGGGATATTACACTTACTCCGTGGCTTCTCTGGACAATAGACTTTCATCCATTGAGGGTTTCATCAGAGGAGTTTCTCACTCTCATCCTGATGGTCCTCAAGCTGCTAGCCCTGATCCATCTTTATCGGACAGGTTGATTGGATTGATTGATTTTGCTGCTTCTGCTCAACCTGATGATTCTGCTCATGCAGCTTCTACTCCTACACCCATTATACCCTCCTCACCTCCCATTCCAGCTCCCATACCTTCAGAGTCTCCTACACTCTCTCCCTCCTCTCCTCCTCCTCACCCTCTTTGACTGATGACAAAAAGGGGGAGAAGATTCTGAGATTTCTGAGTTTTTATGCTTTACAAACTTTATGCTAATTAACAGCTTTATGAGTTTGTGGTATTATGACTCTACATTACTTTGATCCAGGATTATGAACTTTGTGCTAATTCTATGACTTATATATATGGTTGTGTGAATTTCATCTATGAGCTGTGCTGTTTTATCTTGTGCTTACTGTCATATTTCAACTTATACTTTTAAAATTTGAAGTTTAGGTTTTGTCATCATCAAAAAGGGGGAGAATGTTGATCTCTTATTTTGATGATAACAAAAACCTCAAATTATGGTAGGATTTGGAATCTAGAATAATGATTTTGAAACTGTGTTGAAAATGTTAGAAAAGTTTTGAAACTCGAGTCACAGGTCTTGCAAACTCAAGTCCTATAACTGATTCTCAAAACTAGATATTGAAACTGGAAGTTTTGAAAGAAGTTTTGTGATTCAGTTCAAGAACTCGAGTCCTAAGGTTTCAAAACTTAAAGTTCCATAACGTGCAAATAAAACTGAAAGTTAAAACTTGAGGTTCTAATTTCAAGTTTTCTCATCACGTTATAGAACTCGAGTTTCAGGTTTTTCAAAACTCGAGTTCCACAACTATGTCCCAGAACTTCAAGTCAAAACTTCGAAGCTTCAGCTTCGAGTTTTACCATCACGTTATAGAACTCGAGTTCCAGGTTTTTCAGAACTCGAGTCTCACAACTGTCACTCAAAACTTGATCTCAAAACTGGAAGTTTTCACACAACTCAAGTCCTTCATTTTAGAAACTCGAGTTCCATACCTTGCAAAATATTCTCAGTCCAAGAACTTGTTTTTAAAACTCGAGTTCTCACTGGAAGTTTTCACCAACTCGAGTTACCAATTTTCCAAACTCGAGTCTCGAGCACTTTTTCAACTGAACAGTTTTAGAACTCGAGTTGTCACTTTCACAACCTGAAGTTTTACAACTGGACTCTAAAACCTGATATCAAAACCTGAAGTTTTATATAAAAGTTTTTCAACAGAGCCTCGGAACTTTCAATTAAAAACTCAAGTTATATCTGAGAGTTTCATTACAGGGAAATCAATTTGATAAACTATAACTCGAGTTATGGGGTAATGAAAACTCGAGTTATCTCCTCTCTCTCTCTAATCTCTGACATGCTTTTGACACGGCCATTCCTGCTGTCATCAGTTCTTTCTTCTTTCGTTCTGGAACAATTTGAATGTTACCTAACCTCATAAATGTGCTTTAGTTCTTTCATTAAAACAGCCGAGAAAATCTAAGGAATAAAGCCCAGCATTTATGACCTGCGACGCTGCCGTTGGATGCATTAAATAAAGCCATTAATGACAGACCAGAAACTCAAGAATGTGTGTAACGGATAGGAGCTTCTTTCAACGGGCACTAAATTACTAAGTAACGGACATTGAATACTTACTCAGATAAAAATGAGGAAGCAGTGAAGAAAAAAAGAATAGAGAACGAACAAACTCGAGAACGCCATTTATTGTCTTCTGTCATCTTGTAAATTATTGTGAGCTTTATTAGTTGACTATCCACTCTTCTGGAGAGTTTATCTTGTCAACCTCCACTGTATTCTTGTGACATATTCAAGGTTGGGACCTTGGATTTGTTGGGTTGAAAAAGAGTCAGAAAAACAGAGTGTGTGAGACTCTGTTTTGTTGCTTATTGTGAGGGGGAGTGAGAATCTCCTTGTAAGGGCCAGAAGAGGCTTGTTATTGTTGATTAGTGGATTGGAAATCTCAGGAGAGTCCTGAGGACTGGACGTAGGTCAGGAGGACCGAACCAGGATAAAGCTACTGTGTCATCATTCTCTTTGTCCTCACCGGTGATCTCGTTTAATTTCTACGATTAAGTTTTAATTTTCAAAAACTGACCAATTCACCCCCTCTTGGTCATATCCTGCACTAACATATTTGATAACGTGTTTCATACTGTGATGGATAATAAAGACAAAACAAAAGACAATATCAAAGCTAGAATGGACTTGACTAAGTATTATAAAGAATTTAGAATTGAAAACAATTCTAATGGAAAGTGGACAAAATCGAAAGCAAGCTTTACTTTGGCTATGGAGGAAAAGAGATCAGTATGTGAATGGGTGAAAGAGCTTAAGATGCCAATGGTTATGCTTCCAATTTGGCAAGATGTGTCGATTTCAAAGAAGCAAGGGTATTTGGCATGAAAATTCATGACTGTCAACTTTTCATGGAATGTTTTCTTCCAATAGCTTTTAACGCATTGCCGATCCAATTTGGAAGCCATTAACTGAACTCAGCCAAATTTTCAGAGACATATGCCTCAACGGTGCTACGAGAGGATCATTTATTAGAGATGGAAAGAAATATTCCAATCATATTATGCAAATTAGAGCTTATGTTTCCTCCTGCATTCTTTGATTCCATGTAGCACTTGCCTATTCATTTGCCATATGAAGCTAGGATTGGTGGACCGATTCAATATCGGTGGATGTATCCATTTGAAAGGTAATTGCCCTTCTAACCATATTATTTCCTCCCCAAATATAAGTTAAATGACTTTAATTTGTAAATGTTATTGTAGGTTTCTCAATAAAATTAAAAAAATGGTTAAAAACAAAGCGTGCGTAGAAGGATCAATATGTGAAGCTTACTAGCACAAGAAACAAGCTTCTTTTTTACGCATTATTTTAAGTCTCTTGGATCAAGTGATGTAAGGAAAAGCCATGATGGTGAAGGGCCTATACAAAATCATAGTGAACCCACTCTATCCATCTTCAACCAATCTTGAAGAACGGTGGCTTAGTGATCAAGAAATGATGGTTACCCAGTTACTTGTTTTATTAAATTGTGACGAGGTTAAATTAATTCTCAAGTAAGTAGTTGGCATACACTTGGCATATCTCTTTATATTATGTCTCATCATTCTAACTTAATGATTCAACATGATTCAACATTATTTATTTGATGTTCTTACGAGTTACAGATTATATGTGCAACAATTCACACAAATATATGGTAATGATAGTGAAGTTATTGACAAACAAATTGGTGTTGATTTTCCACGATAGTTCCATGAATATGTCAAATTTAATTTTCATCAAAAACTTATTTTATAATTTATTACTTGATGTATTCAAATAATCAACCTAATCTTGTGCTTTTATTTATATTTTGTGATAGGTAAGCAGGAATAAACCGTTATTGGATAATCCTTATTTGTTTGACTCAGCTCTTGGACCTTTGAGAATGGCAAAGTCATGGCCTATTTATTATGTTAATGGTTACAAGTTTTAAACTTTTGCTAGGGGTGAAGGGGAAAAAAATATAATTGCGGAGTATGTGTTAGTGGTATTCGTCAAAATGAAACTTCAAGTAATTACCACGGTGTCTTGAAGGAGATTCTTAAGTTAGAGTGGCCCAGACTACACATCAAAAAGTCCGTTTTGTTTTATTGTGATTGGTATGATACCTCAACGCGTGGAATGAGAGTGCATGATCAATATGAGATTGTTGAGGTTAATAGGATAAGAAAGTATGCGACATTTGATCCTTTTATCTTTCCAGATATAGCGACTCAAGTTTATTATGCTCCTTATCCTGGTCATAAAAAAGATAAAGTTAATTGGTTGATAGTTTTAAGCACAAAACCTAGGGGAGCAACTGATAGAATTTATGAACCGCATGTGACAACTATTATTGAAGATGACCCTATTGATCAACTATATGATGATAAAGCACAAGACAAGAGTTAAATGGGATTGAAGGGGAAGAAAGTTAATTCATTAATGATGAATATGATGAAGACGATGACAAACGCGAGGAGGAGGAGGAGGAGGAGGAGGAGGAGGAGGAGGAGGACAAACATAATGAGGAGGAGGAGAGGGAGGATGACGACGATGACAATGAAGATGAAGAAGAAGAAGATTAAAAGAAATTGGTCACATGTTTACTAAATTAAGTATTGCTTACAATTAGTTTGTGGAATATGTATTGACTGCTTAAATTATTGAGTTTCTATTTTACTATCTGAATTAATTTATTGTTAATTTGATTATGTAGATGTTAGACTCAAGATAACCAAAAAGATTCGTTGAGTCTAGTAGAGGTGGAAGAGGAAAGAAGCGTGTACAATTAATAACAACTTATTTGCAAGAGATTCAACTTCCTTCGATAATTCCGGTTAACCGTCTTTAGCCTCGAAATGTGTCATCAAATACTTCTGCATCTGAATCTATGGAAGCCACCCTACAGCCTTATAACACTTCACAATCCATGCCTATCCCTCAACCTCAACGGATTCCAACACAATCTAACCATCCAGCTCCATCGATGCATGCTTCACCAACTGACACACTACACTCACCTATGCAAGCATCTCATCCTAACCCAGGCACTTCATCAAGTCACATTGGTGGAGATATGACTAATGAATCTATTAAATAAAGCCTCTTGCTTATGGGTAAGTATTATATTAACTTAGATTAACAGAATGATTGTCTCGTTCACTTATTATGTTTTCTTTATGTATAAATAGATTTGATCCACATTCTATAATTGGTCGTCTTGTTTCATGCATACATCGAACATTAAATGAAGCTAAACCATCATGGAAGAAATTGTCGGATGAAGCTAGGACTACAGTGTGGGAAGAGTTTAATGTGATACCATACTAATCCTACTAAATTTCAATTAATATTTCATGATTTTCATAATTTTCATTATATATGATTTCTAACGTTATATTATTGTTATCTGAAAAAATATTTGTAGAAAACGTATATGTGAAATCCATGTCATAATGAGAAAATTCGACAAAATTTTTGAGAAAATGGCTGCAAGTAAATATAGTCAAATTTCTCAATCACTGCGAAAGAAAGGTACAAAACCGTATTGGATGGGGGATGCTATGTGGAAATAGTTTACAAATTATTGGCAGTCTTCTCAATTCAAGGCAAAATCTAAAAAAATATAAGGAATCGAGAATCAGCTACTGGAGCTTCTCTTCACATTAGCAGATCAATACCACATTCACTGATTTATGAGAAAATGGTACTATGCTTATTTTATTTTATACTTGGACTCATAAGTTGATCAATTGTTGTTAATAATATATTTCATTCTTAACATGTGAATACATAGAGCAGAAAGTAGAGTTGAGCCTTCATTTTTAGATTTTTACTTTAGTACGCATCGAAAGAAGAAAGATCAAAGCTGGGTGGGAGATCAAGCAGCAAGTGCATATGTAAGTATATCTTTAATCAAGATTTGTGTTGATAATTTTTTTACATTGCCTTCTTGTATTGTAATGTGTAGTTTTTTATTATCATTCAGATTGTGGTATGAATTACAATTGAAGCTCATTATTGGTCTTTTCATTTGTGTAATACTCAATCTAATATTTAAATAAGCTTGTTAGTGTACTTATATCTTTTTTTGAATAGTAAAATTTTAAAAAATGAAGGCAGATATACTCTCACAATGCCCTTCGACAAATGATCGAGATGATACTGATGATGGCAGTCAACAATCAACACCATTACCATCTTATATGGACATATTTATAAGTTCTGTTGGAGGAAAGAAAAAAGGGAGAGCCTTCGGACTTGGTGACGTAGGTAGGAGTTCTGCTTCCTCACAGTCTTCTGGATCTTCAGATTTTGCTATTCCTGATGATTATGAGGCTATTAGAGCACAAGTTTATGCTTTAAATGCTTCATTACAAAAATTTGAAGAGGAAAAAGAAGCTTTAAGAGCTAAATTAGTTGAGACAAATACTCGTCTTGATGAAACAACTAAGAATGTCGAGGCTTTAATGCAATATTTGGGTTTTAAAGGTTCTTGTTCTCATGCACCATCTCCACATGAACCAGAACGTTAACCTACAGGCAAATCACATCCAAATGTTACTCAGTCTGAGGATGAAGATATTGACACTTTTAGCAATGATGATGATGAGCATGATGATTAGAATGTAACACATGTTAGGACTCTTTTATATATGTATTTCATTTGAATTTCTAAATAGGTTTCTTTGTTATCTTGCAATTCGTACTTGTGTTTTAGGAAAGTATTACTAAATTCATGTTTATACATTTGAAAGTCTCGTTTTCTCTTATTTACTTCCTGTTTCTGTTTCAGAAATCCCTATTGGATTCTTCTGTAATTACATTTAAATATTCAATAAAATTTTCCTTCTGAATTTCATGCTGTTTTTCCTGCAGAAATTTACCTACGAATTTATTACCTGCGGAGTTTTATCTGTGGATTATTACTGCATATTTTTACCTGCAGATTTAATACCTGCGGATTTGATACCTGCAGATTTTTAATCCGCATGAAAAAAATTCCACGAAGCTTATACCTGCAGATTTAAATCCGCAGGAAAATCTGCAGGAAATCATGTTTCCTACTGATTTTTAGTTGAAATCCGCAGGAAAATCGGTAGGAATAAGGAATTTTTTTGTTGTGTCTGAAGGCAGAGACAAGGGCAGAGGTAGAAACTTCATTGAATGCAAAATTTGATGCAACATTAGAAGCCCAATTCGAATATTGAATGAAAAAGATGAAGGATGAAATGACGCTTATGATGAGCTCTAAACAGGAGACTGGTGTTCCCAGGAAGATCATAGCTCTTCCAAGCACTAAAGAGAGTTGTTCTACTATGAGGCGTACATTAGAGGGTCATACCATTCTAAGTAGTGAACCTTTGTGATTTGTATGTTTAGAATCTTTCAAGACATTAGTAGAATGTGTCAACATTCATAACTTGGGACCAACTGTCCACCACACGTAACTATAAGATGATCAAGGGAGAATTTGTGGTGAAGAAGTGATTATTCCAAATATTCCTGTCCTAATCCCCATGTATGAAGGGGTAATGTTGTCCCAATACCTATGAATTTTCCTCTGTATTTATTGAAGTTCATATCGCCATTATTGTTCATATGGATAATACCTCTTCCTATTTAGATTTCTGGCCAAGAGATGTGGCTTTTTGTTGGTTTAAGGTGTAATACTTATGTTAGATGTAATGGTTGGATGGGTTCAAAGCATGGGTTATTTGCTCGAGGAGTAGGCTCATAGTATTGTTTATAGGGTGGAAATGGTGATTGAAAGGTTTGGAATAATGAAAGTTGGTGGTAAGGTTCATCTTGTGGATTGGGGAATGGACCATGACATTCTTTACCAAGTGAACCTCTGTTTTTTCCCTTAATTAAAGCTTGAAGAACTCTTTCAAGCTCATGTTATTACCTATAAAAGAGTGAGAATTTGAGAGTAGATCTTTATCATCATTAAACCGGGCCTTAAGAGTTCAGTAAATTCAATTCTCAATGATTTTCAAGTTAGAATTCAAGCACCCAATGAATAATGTAAAAATGCTATGGACACAATGGAGTGCATATATGCATCTATTTATATGCAACTATCTATGCATGAAGTATTTTTGGTATTTTTGTATGAAAACGCAAGTATAACCAAATATAAACAAAGAAAATCATTTATAACACTACTAAGGACTAACAATAAAAAATTAATTGAAACAAACTAAAAAAGCTCATTAAAAACCAAGAACACGCCTAATGCAAATTTTGGGAAAAAACCAGAAAATAAAGAACGTTTATAAAAGTGATGAAATAAGCAAACTAAAAATTAATCGCTCGAATTTGACCAACATCCATTGGGGAAAATAGCTTTAGCTATTGCTCTTTGTTTAAAATGACTAGAACCTTTAGTAACCGAAGTTCAAGAATTTTCTGGGAAATCAACTTGTTAGTTCCAGCCAGTAGGAACCAATGAAATGTTAGATTTTCACCTTATTCCAACTGATTAACTCACCAATTCAAGAAAGTAAAAATACACAAAAACTTCTTAAACACAAGGACTCACTAGAAACACTGAAGAAAACAACTTAATCCTAGCATTTTGAATCCGGAGTTTAGCAGCAAGTAGCAATGGAATGCCATTTAGTAACTTAAAGAAAACTTAAATGTGAAAATCTTTGGCAAAGTACCATTCTCTTTGAAATTTATCAAACTAGCACTTTACCATGGTTCAAAATCATACAAGTTATGTGCACAAAATCACAAATCACAATTAAATATACTAAGGAAGAGTAAATTCACACTAGTCAAAATGGTTCAATTTGGAGAGTTCAATCCCAAATTTCAGACAAAAATGGACCCATAGTAACCGGAACGAGTGAGTTCTAACAGCGATAGCATTTAGAAAAGGAAAAATAAGTTTAGGTATGGCCTAAGTGGTTTTGCAAATAGAGCAAGATCCAACATTGTAATCAAGATCATGTTGGGAATAGAACGTACATGCAGCGGAATTTAAAATTTTCTAATCCCAAATACGGATCTGTCAAATGCGTTTAGATTAAGGAGATAGAGCCATACATTTTGCTTTTTGAATCCGAAGAGTCACTTGCATTTAGATTTCTTTAGGTTCTACGACCTTTTGGTTCTTGATTCCGATAACAAGGAGCCAACGTTTCCTTGATCGTCTCCCTCTAACAGTATCCACGCGAACAGTTCCCAACAATCGTAGCTTGCTAGCGCCTCTCACGTCTCACTTTCTCTCTAGGATTTATGTGGCTCACAATCATATTCAAATTTCTGATGCCTCTTATTGACGAGTCTTAATATTTGTAGAACTCATGAAGAGTTTATAGAATATGCGATTAATCTTTAAAATTTGAATTCCGATCTGAAAAGATATTCAAGATTATTCTTTATTAATCTTGAAATTTTTAATTTCAAAAAGATATTGAAGAATAATCTTTATTAATCTTGAAATTTAAATTTTAAAAGGATATTCAAAATTAATTTTAGAAGATTGACTTCGTGGAATCACCAGCTCTGTCAATTCTGGATAAACTCTTGGAAGACGTAAGCACAGGCTCTTCTCTATCTTGCATGATTTTTTTGAAAATTTATTCATCTGCAAGAGAAAAATGGTTTGGATGCAATGGTTATTGCAGCCTACAAGTGAAGGAAGCTTTGACTTCGCTTTTGTGGATGCTGACAAGAACAACAATTGGAATTGCCATGAGAGGTTGACGAAATTAGTGAGGATTGGAGGCATGATCGCTTATGATGATGATACGCTTTTGGGCGGAAGTGTAGCCATGCCGAAAGAGGAAGTTCTAGAGTAGGAAAAAGAATATTGGAGAAAGCGATAGCGAAGGACTCTTGTCTGGAACTCATGCTTGCTTCCGTCGGCGATGGCCTCTGTGTTTGCAGGGGCCTTCTCTGATTTCAAATTTTCATTCTATTCTCTCTAGGATTATCAGTAACCTTGCACTTGGTAGTTGGTGGGAAAATTTGCACCGTCCTAAAATTTTTCAAAACTGAGTAGAAAATATTTATTATATGAAAAATGAAATTTATTATTATGTTTTTAAGTAATATAGATTTACTTAAATATAATTTTTAAAATTTAAAATAAATTATTATATATGAAAACATAGAAAGAATGAAAAATGGGTAATTTTGTTATATTTTAATCTTTTTGGGTTACTTTTCGCCATAAGCTTTATTTCAACGCACCAGAGGGGAGAGAATTCGTCATTTTTTGTTTGTCACTGTTAATCCATCTCAGTTATGTTCGTCCGCATTGTTAACATCGTGAATGTCTGGGAAACAATTTTTTTCATTGGAACATACACGTCAAAATAAAAGTATCTCGAAATCTGTAAAAAAGTATCTTGAAATCCATAAAATATTTTGGAATCCGTAACTTTTTTCTAACGGATTCCCAAACACACATTTTGGAGTTTATTTTGGTAAGCAAAACTATCTTTAATAACTAATCTTCTTTCATGAAAATTGTTCTATGAATTTTTCTCTTTCATATGATAGTAATTTTGTTCTAATTAGACAAAAATTTTAGAATTAGAGTTTTGAGAATCTTTGAGTTTTGAAAATATAAGAGTATAGGAATATAGATGGATGCCAATAGATAATTTTAATTGGTTTGGATTTTTAATTTTGTTGTTTTAATTTATTATTTTATAACGATTTGTTTTGGATCAGACCTAATATTGCTATCTACAGATTATTTATCTAATTAAAATTGTATTAAACGATTTATTTTGGATATTGGGAATACTATTGGTAATTTAATTAGTTCAGTTTTGTTATTGGTTGACTTGAGAATTTTAAATATTTTTTAGATAATATATTATTTTTGGGGTATATAAAATATTTGTACTAATTGAATTTAAGTTTTATAATTTATTTTAGTTCATTAGAGTTTATAATAATTTTTTAATGGATGAGATTTAGAGCTGATGATGAAATATGAATATTAGGAATTTTTGATGAAACTAAGTGTTGTAATTTGGTATTTTTGGATACATTGAGGAAATAGAGATATTTTTAGTGATTATACTATATGGGTTATGATTTACGGAAGAAAGAAATTTAAATTTTAATAGGTGTTTGGAGATATTTGATTTTTGTGATTTTTAAGAATTTAAAGATAACAATTTTTGGTATATTGATTATAAATTTAAGAAGTGCAATGGAACTATTGGATGATAGAAAAAGGATTAAGATAAAGAATTTGAATTATGGTTATAGGTGGATAGTTGTTGAAGAACTTAAAGTTTAGAAAGAAAATAAATTTTATTTAAATTTACATATATACTTGTTTTATTAACATTATATTAATGTGTGATTTAATTAATTGTGTATATTAACTGTGTTTTGGGGACTTGAACTTTGGGTTTGAATTATTGTGGTATTACATATTTGTTTAAGCATGAGGTAACCACGTTTAATTTATTTTATAAGATTGTCATGGGTTACAAGATGTTTTGGAAAACATTTTTGAATCGAAAGTATTATCTTGATTTAAAATTTACTTATGGTGATTAATTTGTGAAATTAACATAAAGTTACCTTTCAAAAATAAGTTATATATGTTTATGAATCATTGGTGAAGCGGATAATACTTTGATATTATGATTTATATTAATAACTCTTTATATCATGTGATATTACATTATAATTAAGAACACGATAAAAAATGAGAATATAGGTAAATGTGTTATGGATGGTGACTGTATTGTTGGAGCTTGGATTGAGAAATTCGGGAGGATGATATACTTGGTGAATCATGAAGTCCATGGCAATAGCCTCCATTACTAATCATAGTGGTTGACATTATATTAGATCTTCGAAGTCTTGAACCCAATTGTGAGCGGCTTTGGGAATGGTCAACTCTCGTAAGTCTTAGATCTAGTTATAGAAGACCATAGAGAGGATGAGATATTCCAATCTTGAACCCAGTTGTGGGCGGCTAGGAAGGGGGTTCATTAACCTCACGATGATAGTTGACTCTGGCCAAGTCTTCATCATTATCGGTTAGAGTCCATGTCAGGTGATACAAGAATGAGTTTTGGTGGAAGGAATTGTGTATAAATTGTGTTGTAATGTATTGATATACGTTTGGTTACGGATTATTATTATGTTTGGTATCTATTTGATGATCAAGTACCTTTTTAGTTTATAAATGATGTCAATATACTTTTAAATGAACTTATCTTTACTTCACCTCTTATAACCCTACTTGATTATTCGATAAATAATCTGTTGGTTACATGACTTTATATCTCATCCAATGGTTTTTTTACATTTTCAGGAGAGGGTCCAAGTACTGATAGTTGGGAAGGGAAAGAGCCGCAAGCATAGTTTTGTGTCAGCCTTTTGTAGGACGTACTTCTTTTGAGACATTTATGTAGATGTACATATTGCTATATATATAGGTTGTGCATATTCTTCATATTATTTACTCATTTTAGATGTAAATGTATCGTCGTTAATATGTTGATGTTAGTTTATGAATTGAGCATATGTCACTCTAATGAGGATATTTTGATAGTCATTACTCCCTTACATGAGAAGTTTCAATGTGGATAAATATATTTAATATTTGAATGTCATTGAATCATTTAGGAATTGTGATGACAAATTATTAAATTGTTTTTCTTAATCGATTTAAATTGTGGATTTTATTTTGAGTATCATGGATGATGTTGTTTCAAAATTCATTTTGCATACAGGATCCCTCACTCTTCAAGCAAATAATTGGATTAAGAGAGAGGGACAGGAGAAGAAGAAAGGTGGTCAAGGTCGTGTGTAAGAACATTTCTGAAGGAAGAAGAAATAGAGAGGAACAATGGAGCTCAGTGCAGTGTTTGAATTCCAAGAGTTACAAGATAAGGCCTAAAAGAATTAAATTCTTAAGCTTTTAGACTGCTCTAATAAAGATGCGATTTAAAAAATTTTAAATTTTAATTTTTAATGAGTTATTGTTTTAGACCGCACATCTTAATTTTTAATGCGGTTTAAAAACACTTTTTCTCGATTGCACCATTTACATGCGATCTAAAAATTATTTGTTTAGACTGTATTTTTCTCATGCGGTTTAAAATATCTATTTTTATTTATATAAATACCATCGGTCATTTTTTTAGGCCACATCCTCTAAAAGCGATTTAGAATTGGCAGTTTAAATGACCAGTTTTCTACTAGTGATGCTAGGATTCCTTATCATTGGTATCATTCTAATATGTTAATTAATGCTCTCTAACCTGTTGTTGTAGCATCACTCTAACTTACTATTAGTGACACATTGATCTACTAGTTAACATGTGACTATGGTGATGTCTTTTTACAACTTCAATAAATCACCACAAGTTCACTCTACTAGAAAAATACCATTTAGAGATGGAAAATAACCATTTAGCGATGGATTTTTCCGTTGCTAAATGACATTTTTCTGACAGTGATTTAACAATAATTTTGAGGATTTTTTTGAACAGCATCAATTTCTTTTGTTTAATTTGAACAACTATTTTCCTAACCAAGACCACTGAAGCCTCCAATTCCATCAATTGTGGCCTGTTTGGAAGTATGTTATGAAATCACTTTCAGCAAGTTGATAAGTTGATGCAACGTCTCTCACATTTTCATCTTATAAACCGTAACTTCCATCGTACTCCAAGCATGCATTGCTTATTGGTCCCGAGCGAAGCTTCGTCCAGTGGTGTACCTGGCCTCTCCTTTTTTTTTTTTTTTTGCCAACAACTATTTTTGCCAGCAACTTCAGTATACTCTTCGCCATTTCCCTTTTAAGCCACATGACACTTATAAGATAATCAATAATACTGATTATATTTTATTTTATAGCTAAATTATACTTTTAGTCCTTTATGTTTGTGTCAGGTTTCACTTCAGGCCCTTAAGTTTAAAAAGTGTAATTTTAGTCCCCCAAACTTAACGCCGTTAGTTTTTCTTAACGGAATTTGCCGATTCATCAAATTTAACATCATTATTTTAAATCTTTTTTATTTTACACAATTTATTATATTGTTAAATTAAAATTAAAATGTAAGTATGCTTTATCAACATTTTATTGCACAGTCATAAATTAAATTGGATGAGTAAGCAATTTCCGTTAAGAGAGACTAACTTCGTTAGGTTTGAGGGACTAAAAGTGCACTTTTTAAACCTAAGGGACTAAAGTGAAACCTGATGCAAACATAAAGGATTAAAAGTATATTATAACCTTATTTTATAAATTTAATATTCATGGTATATAGATAAATGAGAAATTTCTACGGACCAATTTCACGTTAGTATTTCAATTATCCTTTTCATTTCTCTTTATTATTTCTCTAACATTACCCATTATAATATATTTATAAGACTCATAAGAAAAAGATAGTTAAAACATTTTTATTATAAATTGTACGCAAATATTTCTCACTTGTGTATATATTTTTAACATTGAGAAATACTTGTATTCTTCTGAAGTTTTATGTTATTCGTACTTTCATCAATGAAAATATTCCAACAGTACTTTTTTGTGACTTTCGCAAATATATACTAAGGGACTAAAGTGAAACCTGATACAAACATAAAGGATTAAAAGTATACTTTAACCTTATTCTATAAATTTAATATTCATGGTATATAGATAAATGAGAAATTTCTACGGACCAATGTCACGTTATTCATATATTTTTTCCAATGGCATTTCAATTATCCTTTTCATTTCTCTTTATTATTTCTTTAACATTACCCATTATAATATATTTATAGGACTCATAAGAAAAAGATAGTTAAAACATTTTTATTATAAATTGTACGCAAGTATTTCTCACTTGTATATATATTTTTAACATTGAGAAATACTTGTATTCTTCCGGAATTTCATGTTATCCGTACTTTCATCAATGAAAATATTCCAACAGTACTTTTTTTGTGACTTTTGCAAATA
Organism: Vachellia pachyceras; assembly: GCA_025593235.1. Classification (NCBI taxonomy): domain Eukaryota; kingdom Viridiplantae; phylum Streptophyta; class Magnoliopsida; order Fabales; family Fabaceae; genus Vachellia; species Vachellia pachyceras. The sequence goes on from JANTPZ010098225.1 coordinate 14,986, forward strand.
TATGTTACAGTGGATTATATAGAGAAAAAAGTAATCAATATATTTATGAAATATGATATCTATAAAAATAATAATTGAAATATTTTTATTGTACATAATTAAATGACACTCCATGAATATATAACTACTTTTTATTAATATTATAACATAAATGTCATGTCAAACTAATGTTAGTTTTTATTCTTACAGTCAAAATATATTCAAACTTTTCATGTAAGGATCATTTCTGGAAATTTTTTTCTTAAGAAATATTCTTTAAAATTGAAATTAATATTTTTTTTAAATTTTGCAAGATGAGGATGGCCCCTGGGGGTGTGTTTGCGCCCCTCCCTCCCTCTATATATATAACGCGTGTTGGTAGGAGGAGCTTTTTCTTACTATAGTGCGATACGTGAAAGCTCGACAAGAAAGCAAAGCATCTTTCTATCACTCATAATTGCATTTCTCATCCTCTGCTTCTCTTCTCGTATCTCTGAGATTCAAGAAATGGCTGAAAATGGTGAGACCCAATCCTTCTCTGCATCATTCTTTATATGTTCTTGTACGTGTCTTTGAGCACGCTTCTAAACGTTTGACTATTTTTCCACGTGTATTGCAAATCTGTGCTGCTTCAGATTCGCTCGCCGATTTTCTTGTGTCTGCAGTCCAAGCTGCTCAGGAAGCTGGTGAGGTCAGTTGATTTTTCGGTTCGTTTTCTTTCTTTCTTTCTTTCTTTCTTTCTTTCTTTCTTTCCTCATTCAGAATTAGTTTAAATTTGTGGTAACCAAGTGCATTTCCAGGTTATTCGAAAAGGATTCTACCAGACAAAAAATGTGGAGCACAAAGGGCAGGTTTGCATTGAAATTTCAATTTCATTCTCTTGGTTCGTTTCTTTTGGTATAGATGGTAGCCTTTAAGGTGTAAGATTAACTTTGGTGATTACATTTTAGAAACAATGAGAAAAACTGGTACGGCGTTTCAAGCGAGTTTTATGTAACCGCTAACTATTGTGACGAGAAATTATTGCCATTAATTGTATAATTGCAAGAATTGAAAGTTTGGCTGAATATAAGGTTATTTTCTTTTTTCTTCTCGGGGGAGGGCATTGCAGGAGATGATGGCCAAAAAGATAAAACGATCAAATGCTTTCAAGATTCCTGTAAGTGACATTGTTGAAAAAAGAAGTTTCAACCAAATACTGCGGCCTACTCAGGAATGCACTTCCAGTAGCTCATATGCAGAAAAGCAGGTGAACTTAAAGAGGAAAAAGTATAATTGCAGTATCATTGAATGTGTTATGCAGGTGAAGAAGAATTGTAGCACACATTTCAATGTTCTCTGAAGATGTCAAAACCTCTTTAGCCTGAATGCTTCTCCAATTAGGATTAGGAAACATGGCCCCTCACATGCAGCCCTTTGGTTTTGAACAGTGAAACTTGTCGAATCTTAATCTTATGATGAAGTGCATATTAAATGAAGGTGGCAAGAGTTCTTGACCACTTCGTTTAGAGGCTCTAGTACAATGCAAGCAACAAATTCATCCCATCCCTTAAGGTTAATCTGTTGGGAAAATTCTCAGACATATATTTTGTTATCAAAGATGCAACAATCTTGCATGTAGCACGCATGGATGCTTCCTGTGAATTATCTTATCCTTATCCGCTATGGAGTCTGGAGAGACTTTATTAAGGTCAAGCTAATTGGAAGAAATTGATTCATTAACGATCATGCATAACAATAGTTGACCAAGGCAAAACAAGCTCAAAAACATTCAATGTGGGATGTGTTTGTTGAAGATAAGTTAGATGACGGGTGTAGTCTTTTTCTCTCCTAACGGAAAAGATAGTTAAGGTGGTCAGTAGGAAGTAACCCATGGTCATAATTGGTATATAAACATGAAACTGATTGTGTTATGATGCGCAGGATATAACCATAAGTTTTCATTTATCGGATACTTTTGTTATGATGTACAGGTTGATTTAGTCACAGAAACAGATAAAGCATGTGAAGAACTCATCTTTAATCACCTCAGGAAGCTTTATCCCACTCATAAGGTTGATTGTGTTCTTTTAAATAAGTTTCCCATTTAAAAATTTAGTTTATGATATATGGCATATTTCTTTGATTTTTATGTAAGCACCCCCTTATGATCGTTTTACTGATATGTTCTTCCTACTAGTTCATTGGGAAAGAGACTACTGCTGCTTTAGGTGCTACAGAACTCACTGATGAACATGCATGGATGGTTGATGTAACTACCCGCTTTGTGGATGGGTAAAGATTTTCTTATGTTTCATTTGATGAATTAACGTTTCCATAAATGACTATTTTTGCTACTTGCAGGTTTCCCTTTGTTTGTGTCTCCATTGGTTTAACAATTCAAAAAGTTCCTACTGTCGGTGTTGTTTACAACCCAATACTTGATGAGGTTAGAAGCCTTTGATTTGTTGATCTTTTTGACGCTGAAGTCCCTTAAATTCCTCAAGTTTAATATATAGAGGAGCGATTGAATGCTATTGTTTTGTTATTGGGCTGTTCAAATAATTTCCTCATAATGAAAACTGGGCAACTATGAATATTCTGGGGGAAAAGTAATCAAGTGATCCTAGTTTTCAGTGGCCTTGATGTGAACAAAATGGCCCACGAGGCCATGATCCGTTGGAGCCAAGGGAGGGCGATTTTAGTTCATAGCACGAGAATCTAAGTTGATGTTTTCATTTTTGTTTCTATATGTAGCTTTTCACTGCCATTCATGGAAAAGGTGCTTTTTTGAATAGAAACCCTATAAAAGGTTTGCTTTTCATCATTTGTCTTTTCTCTATTGGGGCTCATTGACAATGAGTTGCTTCATCTGTATATGTTTTAACTGTTGCAGTATCATCGCAAACTGAACTAAGTAGCTCTCTTCTTGCGACTGAGGTATGTTAAATTTACCATACTTGATATGGATTTTTCCTTCCCTCTTATACATATTGCTTTTTCGATGAACTTTTCTTGGGGTGGCATCTTAGGGGAGGGTGGTTTATATGATCTTATTTTCTTTCTCTATTGTCTCTGGTGAAAAACATTTAAATTCAAAATATAAATGAGGAATGACTATGGAAGTTAGACACAATGCTTTACCAATAAGTCAAGACACTTATGATACAGTCAGTAAGAAGTATGGCAGAGTTCTACTCTCTACGGTTCAAAATATAAGGTCAAAATAACTAAATTAAGTTATTATAAAAGTTGGTCAAAGACAAAAAAATATATAAAAGAATGCAACTCATTTTCCTAAAACACCCTTATTTTTAGGGATGGTGAGTGGGAGAGAACGAGTGGAAAAAGTGATGAGAGAAAATGAGTGTAAAAAAGAGATGAGAGAAACGCATTAATTAGGGGCAAAATTGGAAAAAACTCACTAAATGATGAAACAAGTCCAAACTTCACCTTATATAAAAAAGCAGACCCCTTTACAATTATTCACCAATTTTCTCATTATTTTATGTATGTCATGACTATCCTATTCTCTATGTACGTGATCCTTAAAATACTTTGAAGGTCCTTGTCGAGCCCGCTTCCATCAGGCTAACTGTTTGCTTCCACAGACGTATCAAACCTCAGTAGCTAATGTGTGTTTCTGTTTTCTTGCTGACAGAATGTTGTATATATTATCTTTATCACAGCAATAATTATATCATGAAGTCGTGATAACCATCGCTTTACACTTTATACCACAATGACACTTCAACATTTTCAAGTACTATCAAAATTTTTGCACTACAAACGTCAGATTACAAGTCTCCCATAAGCCAGTGGATTTGTTGGACCTCTTGTCATTTCTTGTGTAGTGGTAGACTAACCTGAAAGTCCTTGTTTCCATAATTTCCAGAGAGAAAGGTTCCTCAAAATTCATGCTGTATATGTATTTCAACTTTCAAGCATTTTTTTTGTGCTGTGAACATTTTGTATGAAATTTCTATCCTCCTCTTCCTAAAATACTGACTTAATTATATGATTTTTTTTTAGTAGAACAAGAATTGTAACTTCTTTAATTGTACTTCCATGGAGTGCACACTTGTTCAATTTGTCCTGGCAAACTACGGACAGATTCTACTGGCTAGTAAATAGACATAATTTCTGGAATAGTACCTTGAGTTTCAATGATCTAAAGATGCATTCGCCCTAAATATAGATATGTCACGTTTACTTTTTAATGTGTTGCCATATATGATAACATTGCTAACTGATCAGGCTTTTTCTTTCTGAGAGAGCAGGTTGGAATAAAAAGTGACAAAGAAACAATAGAAGTCTGCACAAACAGGTCCAAAGCCTTAGTTTGTAAGGTAAAAGTAGGAATTTGGCAAAGAATCTTCTGGAATTTGGTGAAATGATTGACCGCCACTGCGTCATGTGATCTATTCAGCCGATCTCACCTTGTGGGGTAAAGGCTCTGTTGTTGTTGTTGTTATTGATTGACTGCCATCACAATGATTTTTCTTTAATCAGGTGAGATCTCTGTGGATGGCTGGCTCATCGTGCTCCATGAACCTTTGTGGAGTCGCATGTGGAAGGCTGGATGCCAGCTTTCAAATTGGCTTCGGTGGTCCTTGGTATGAGTTATCTCCAGCATAAACCTCGAGGATTGTGGTATCATAATTTGTGGTTGACATGATTTCTTCCTTTCACAAGGGATGTGGCAGGGGCTGCTGTCATTGTTAGAGAAGCTGGGGGAGACGTGTTTGATCCGTAAGTGACTTGTCCAAATATGCCTTTTCTTAGCTACGTAGTTTATGGTGAAGCTAAACACATTTTCATGTGCACTTATTGGAGTTTTAGGAGCGAGTCACACTGTTCATAACTCTTAAATAGTTTAACTTGTTATATTTTACTCCCTCGGGTCCTAATTAATTGAGAGGCGGTCCTAATTAATTGAGAGGTTTGTTTTGATCCTAAATGTAAGACATCAATCCACTTTGACTCTCAAATTTATAAAATTTTTCCCAAACTATCCTTAATGATTGCATACATGCATATATCAAATGGAGTTTCCATCAATTGGACTAATGATTAAAGAGGGTATTTTTAAGAAACTAACATACATTTCTTACAAATAACTAGTTTAATTAATTTTCTTAATATTTATAAATTAACCATCTATCTTTCACAGTTAGGACACAGATATCTGGTATATTGATCGCTTATGGAAATGATTTTGTGGGTTGTTTTTTCTTTTCCCACTTTCTCTTTGAACTGTTAGAATGGACAACTATTGAGAGAGATCACCATCTACAGCAGCGATGGAAATTCCTGGAAGGTTCTTATAAAAATCTGATTTTCTGGTGCAACAGGTCTGGTAAAGATTTTGACTTGACATCTCAGCGAGTAGCAGCTTCAAACCCTTTCCTGAAGGATGCATTTGTTGAGATTCTACGCCAAATCGGGTGTTAGTTAGCTGGTTGAAACTGAACATTAATGATTGGGGAGTGGAAATGGCCATGAAACAACTCGGTCTGTTAGATCAATTTCCTTTATAAAAATGCTTTGAATTGGGAAAACTTCGATTCTTTTTCTCCAACTCTCTTTACAGTGGCACACAAATAATTAGTATGTCCATATTCTTTGATGAGTCTTGCTTGGTTGAAGATATTTAAGAATCTATGACCTAAAATATTGTCAATTAAAAATTTTAAAATTTAAATATTCTGATTATAAGAATAAAATTATTAGTTTTTTAATACTGATGTCAATAAATTCATAAAATAAAATTAAACGATAAATATTTGGCCCTTGAATATCTTGATTTAACCATGGCAATATGGCTTGGCTGTTTGCTTAACAAGTTGGAGGGGTCTGATTCTTTCCTTAGGCAAAAAAAAAAAAAAAAAAGTTGTGGTCAATCACTTGACATTAGGGGGTCAATCACGTATGGCTCCCTTAACTTTTGTTCTCAACCGTCTAAGATAACTTGTTGTTATTAGGTGGGACCAGGCAGAGCCTGCAATATGAAAGTGAAAATCAAATAACATATTTGATGGGAAGTGTGGGCCAAAACACAGAGAGAGAGAGTATTGAAGATGCTCTAATGAATATCAGCCTACCCAAAGCTCTACCTTGTTCCTTTTTTTATTCATGGATCACTTTCACTTGACCCCCACGGGAATTGCAAAGCTTCCTCTCATGAATCTAATTAATCATCTCATCTCAATCTTCTTCTTCTTCTAAAGCGAAACCTCCCATTGTAATGAATAACAACAACAACAAAGTACTTTTTTACAACGCCACGCCTCCTTCCTTTCCCTGCTCCATCACTCTTCCACCTCTCTCACTTTGATTCTCTCAATCAAATCCCTTTGTCCCCTTCTAATCAATATTCTTCCCAATCTTTATTCTCTACCTAATCATTCCTCTTTTGTGGGGTGTGACAATTACGGAACCTGTAAGGTGATTCACTCACTATAATTGGACATCCCCAATTCATTTCAGAACCCCGGGGGGCCCTGTTTGCATCTACGATCAATTTGATTGGGCTAAAATGCCCCAGGGATTTAATCAATACAATAACTTGATCTGGGTTTTCATTCTTGAAGAATCATCCCTCAATTTCTTCGTGGCGACAAGACAAAAGGGGCAAATTGAGGATAATCATTCAGATGTTAAATGAAGTTATCTTGTTCACATTTGAAAACGATGAAGATTTTGTTGAGATCAGGTTATTTTTATTTAGAGATAGAAACTAGTGGCTTTCGATTAGTCTGAGATCATTGATATGCCTGAAAGATGGTTTGTCTTATGATACCAAATGCTCTAAGGAAAAAAAACTTTGCCATTTGTGCATATTCAGGAAAAATTAAGAGAAAATTATCAGGTTGGAAGAAAAGTCCTTGAATATGGAAGGAACTGGACTAAATCTATGTTCTTTGCTCTACCCTCTTACCATATGCAAATAATAATGTTGCTGCCGAAGCGATTAATCCATGAAGTGGAAAAGAGGAGCTGAAATTTCTTGTGGTGGGAACACGATGAATGAAGTTACACCTGGGAACGTGTCACAAAAAGAATGGGTGGTGAACGAAATTTTACATGTTTAAATTGAAAATAATGAATTGTGGACATGGTTCCTCTGATTTCGTGGAATGGGAATGTCCGAGGAATTATTTATGGAAAATAGTTCCAAAATGTGTCCATAAATGCTTTTCAGTAAAAAGAAAAATTACCATGGTAAAAAGGTAATGGAAAAAAGGGTAATTTGTAAAAAGAAATTCAAGAAAAGAGAAGATTGAAGTTCATTTTCTTAGAAAGAAAGCAAGGACAAGGAAGGTAAATGCAATAATTCTTATTTATCCACTAATAAATGTGAGAAAATAATTTTCAAAGCATTAGAATTGAAAATGGAATATTTACCCAAAATTAGGATCATTTTGGTTTTGGACTGTTTGAATGGGAAGGAATTGAATTTTGGTGAGGTCTAAAAATGGATTCTACACGTTCAAAGTAACGATACTTGGAAAGGACTTTAGGTAGTAACTCTATCTCTTATAAACTATGTGAATGTTGTTTATATGCATTGTTTGCTACGTTTGTGATAAGAAGTATCTAGCTGCGGTTTGGAACCCTCCAGTACTGATGTTCAAAATGATGTTTTAAACTTTACACTTTCAAGCACACTCAAGTTTGGAAAAGAGTATTCATCATAATACTCATATATAAGTAGTAATACTCGAGTATTGATCCAAAAATAAGAATACTCTAAATCGTACTTGAGTATGAATGAAAGTGTTAGTGCTCAGAAATTTCACAACACTTGAATACTGTGAATAATACTCAAGTATTGAAGTGATCCATGGAATACTTCAAAGCATGATCGAGTATGACTAAAAGTTTTAATATTCATAAAGTATACTGGCACTAGAGTTGTGACACCTCCTATTTTCCCCTATATGCTTATATTATATCACTTTTGAACCATTCTAGGGCCTTGGATATCAAAAATTGGCCAAAATAGTGAAATTGAAAATTTCAAAAACGTTACTGTTCACTGGCCCATTTTCCATATTTCTGGCCCAACTTTAAAAAAATCATAATTAATTCTAAAAAATCAAAATTGAATGGTTCAAATTTATAAATTTAGTTTATTAAGTAATATATAGGGGAAAAACTAATTGGCTCACCTTGCCCATTTGAATCAGTTTATTCCGAAAACACGCGCTGCTCAAATGGTCATTTCCAGTTTTTCCAGTTTTTTCCTTAAATTTTGAAAAATCATATCTCTTAATTACACATCCAAATTTCGCAAACTTTATATCATTTTAATGCTTATGATATATAGTATTTAACTGAAAGTTTCAGCTCAATATGAGCTCGTTTGCTATTTTTCATAGCCACGTGAATCCGATCAGTTTGTAGGATCTTTGGAACCCTTTTTGCTTTGAAAACGATTTTTATTAAAATTCACCAAACCTCTTTTTGGTTCATTAAATCACCTCTACCATGCATGATTATTTCCTTACCGTTCCTTAGCACTTTTAACCCATTTTCATGCATGCATCATCACATATTCATATGCCACTTCATGTAGAGGTTTAGGGTCACAAATCACAACACTTCAAATGGAGTTTAGCAACTAAAAATAATTACACAAAAGTCATGCAAACAAGAGCATCATCTTCATTCATCAATAACCTTTCCTTACCCTTACTTGAGCTTCCACCTACATGGTTAGTTGGTGGGGAATGAGATTTGGGAATCTCAATAGCAAAACTAACTAATCTAAAAACATTGTGAATGTGCATATCATAACTTTAAAACAAGTGTATGATTATGAAACATGTGACATTTCAAACAAAAAATTATAATGCATATGGCCATAGCACAAAGTCACATTTCATGCACAAATCAGGCACGTCAATCATCATAAAAACTAAGCACCATCCACGACCATTTTCATAAAACAGAAGTAGAGATTAGTAGTCTTGCTACCTTTGGCTTAACTTTCCTTTTACTTGAACTTTTAAAGTTCTCTTTGACCACTTCCAAAAGTGCTCTTGGAGGTCTCAACTCCCTAAAGATCATGGCATAATATCCATATAAATATACAACCATCAAGATCAAGAAAACTTGCAAAAACACAATAAGCTCCCCTTTAGCCTTTTAAGAATCCTACAAGTTCAAGACTTGGTTTTTATGGTCCATTAAGCTTCTAAAATCCATTTCTTATCTTTACACTACACAAAACATCATTTTAGAGCCAACGGAAGCATCAAAAAAATAAAAAACGCACTCCTTCTATTTTTTTTCCTCTTAGGTGCCGTGTAACAGCAAAAATGAAGGAGAAATAGATTTTGTAAACTTTGTTCCTATATACTTGTGTATTCTTGTTCTCCAACCACTTTCCATGCCTCAAACAACTCAAATACTTCTCCCCTTAGGGCAAATGAAATTTGGGTAGCACCTCCCCAAATTATTGAGCTTTCCATAATTTTTAAAATAACCAACAACAACCATCAACTACACTTTACTACTCAAGGATGAACTTACAACCGTTTAATACCTTTAAAACTTTCTCCTTTTCATTTTCACATCTAAAACCTTAGCCATCATATTCCAAAAGAGAGGCGCATTCAAGAAAACAAACCAAGAGGAAGGTAGTAGAAGGTTGCTAAGCTTGAGAAAAGATGAAGATTTGAGAGCTTAAGTTATTACCTTGTGTGTGCTAGCTCTCTTCCTCTCATTGGAAGCTTGAAGGTGGCGTCTTTTTGGCTTGGGAGAGGAGAGAAAATCTGACCAAAAGAGAGAGGGAGAGAGAGAGAGGGTGCCGTATTTGTGAGGGAAGAGAGAGAGAGAGAGAGGGAGAAATGGCTTGTTAAAGACTCATCTCTTACATTGTGTGGTTGTGATTGATTCTTGGGGACCAAGTTGGATTTTACTTGGTTGTAATTGTGCCACTTGTCATCTCTTCATTACTTAGTAAAAAGTGATTTCTGACTTCCTTTACAAGCTTGGTTGGGCTAACTGCCTCCCTTACTATCCAGTTACTTGATTCGGTTACACGTATTTAAGTAAAGTAACCTTTATGCGAGTAACTTCCTTTTTACTTTTTCGAAGACTTTCTCTCTAATGTGGCATCATTCCCTAGGCCTCCTTACTTAGGTGGCATCACTTCCCTTCTCAAGGTACCCCTGGCCTTCCTCGTAATTCGTCAAGATTCCTCGATTCCTGCGAATTTTCTAGAATTTCTAGAAAATTTCTAGAATTTTCCTTGATACTCCACCCCTATTCTGTTCCTAAAAATTCTTCCCGGATTTTCCGTGATTAGTTTTCTAAGAAAATCTTTTTTTCTGGGTTTTCGAGTATTGTTGTTCTCTGTACTAAGAAACTACCCGCACCGGATACTGGGTAATAATTTTATTAAATACTTTAGGACCCAACAAAACTTTTCTTAGTTTGGGTCTCAGGAGTTTGAGGACTCCTGCTACCTCAAATAATTATTTCTCAGTCCTGTGGACCTCTAAAATCCTTTAATTACGAAAGTGCCACTGCCTTTCCTTTCTCTTTCTTACTTTCTCCATAATTACCAAAATGCCATTACATTTCTTACTCTCTTCCTTAATTACCAAAATGCCATTACCTTTGGTTGACTTTGACATTTTGGTCAACATTGACCTTTTAGTCAACCTTGACTTTTTGGTCAACTTTGACTTTTTGACCAAATTACCAAAATGCCTTGATTATTTGATGAGATTTTGTGCCCTAGTCCTTTATTCAAATTGAACATTTTACCCTTGTCTTTTATTCTAAATGAGCATTTTGCCCTTCAGTCATTTTTACTTAAAATTCTCAAGACTATGGACTTAGTCAATTATGATCTTTCTTATCTATAGGCATTTTCTTTCCTATTTTCCCTTATCCATGGGCATTAGATCATCACATAATTTACCAGTCTAGCCTTTAATTTAAGTTACATAAATTCGGATATTACACTAGAGTACTATGATTGGTTATTGAGTATTGAGGGAACTTATCAATACTTTAGAGTACACTTGAATATAAACAAAAGTGTTTGTTTTCTTGAAACCAACAAAAACTTGAGTATAGATTTTTATTACTCGAGTATTGAAGATTACTTTGCAACACTTTCATAAGCACTCCACAATAGGTGAAAATATTGATACCTAAAGACTTCAAGAGCATTCGAGTATGTATTATAGAACTCGAGTATTGAGCAATACTTTTAGCAGCTCTTGAGTTCCATTGGAAGTAAACTCTTTTTAACTTTAGCACTTCTA
>JANTPZ010098226.1:0-32789 GCA_025593235.1 Vachellia pachyceras
ATCCTATAAAATAGGTTTGGACCCACCATTGTAGTCCATCTAACGTGTGGGACAGAAGTTGCTAAAAGAATTTCATTGAGGCAAGTATTAAAAAAAAATTAGCTGAACTAATTGCTTAAAAAATGTGTTGGTTTCAATAAGTTTTTTTTTTCAATCATTTTTATTGGATGTTACTTGATGAAAGCCCCTTTAAAATGTGTGTATAATATTTTACACACATTGTAGAATATAAAAAGCTTAATATTCAGGCGCATGCAATTTAATGTAAATTTTATAGTAAATCATCAAAATTAAGAATTGTGATCGTTACGTATTAAATGTATCAATATTTATCAATAATTAAGAATACTAGGTATTTTGGGAGTGTGAATCAGGTTTAGCAAAGGGACCACAAAATTTAGGAGACTAATGGACCCGTGTCCAACCTAGGTTAAAGGAATTGGGGTGCACATATACTATTAGCTTAAACTTTTAGCACGATGCTTAGTTTTTTGTTCTTAAGGTTTGATTTACAATCTATAAGATAAGTATGTGATAAAAGTTTTATCTTGACTTACGTAGATATGATTTTGTAACGTTATGATAAGCAGATCCTATGTCGTTGTGATGCCAGTCGTCAGGAAGGATAATGTCTTTCCACATAATTGTTTGAGCAATCGTGATGTTGGCATTCTTGTAATCTGTTAAGAAGACTATTTGATTTAGCCATATTTCTTCATTTCTTTTGCTTGAATTTCCAAAGTATTGGATGCAATGTTTTCCCATCATGACCTTTCTTGAGTTTAATTTGGAAACTAGAGTTGTTTGTTTTGATTAGCTTGATTTTGGGTGCCATTTCCATTAAATATGATATATTTGCGTTTAATTCTAATCATGAGTAAGAGATACTTCAAATCTTTACTATTTCATTTCAGGAACTCTAGTAAAAAAGCCTTGGAACATTTCCCCGCGGCGCAATTCATCCTTCACCGCAACCAAGAATCAAACATGCAGCAAAGAACTCTCGGGAGAGGTTCGCCGCGGCAAATATCGCGCATCAGTAACCAGATCAGGCTCCAAATGGAAAGAATAACCGCTCCATGTGAAAGATCCGACCCAGAGCTGTTGAAAAACCCTATTTAGGGTAATATTCTAAAGGGAGACAGAGAATGCAGCAGCCACCCCCCAAACTCACCCTATCCCACATTTTTTCTCTCTACTATATCATTCATAACCCTAGCCACCACCTCCATTCTTCACTTCTAGTCCATCATGAGAGATGAGCTTGTTACTATGTGCAGCTAAACTTTTTCTTTCCTCTTGAAGATGGATAAGGCTTGAGTTCAATGGCTTAAAAAGGGGAGTAGTAGTTTAATCTGTATTTTTGCATTGGATTTCTTAGTTGCTGAGTTAGGACTAGAGATTCGAACTTAAATACTTGGTCATGGTCGTGCCAAATTTGGATTAATTGTGTATTGATTTGCTTTGTGTTTGACTTGGTAGTGTAAAGTCTCATTTCTATCTATTCAATGAAATCTTTGTTGCTCTCTCTTATCTTTCTAGTTGTGCTTGATATTTGAGGCGATGATGTTTAGAATTGGATTTTTCACTTGGCAATTTCTTTACACACACTAAGTGTTTTTAAAGGTTTCATGGAATAGAGTTCATTGCATGGAATTTCTAACTCAGTGAGTTGTTGGGGTTTTCATTACAAAACTTAGTGTGAAACCACTACTCTACCTTATATTTTATGAACCATGATAGCTTGAACCATGTTCAAAGGGAATTCTTCATCAAACACCTTCTGCGATTTTCTAATCTGTTTTAGTTACATTCCCAAAATCCAAAAACCCAAAAAGAAAGTTTATTTTATATTTCAATTTAATACAAGTTTGAAATCAAAAACGGTTTTTTCCACCTTTAGACAAATGTAACCACAAGCTAATTTAGCTAATTGCACACAAAGCTCCGTAGAGAACGACCCCGGGGTTGCACCCTATAGTGCAATACTTGGAAATCACAATTGTTTTGATCCGTTTCCAAGGCCTTGACAACGACAAGTTTTTACACTTTCATCTGTGGCTTATATTATATCCTATATTGTAGAGATACAGGATGAGATCAGGGTTTCATGTCGAATCCTTTAAATTTAATTAAGAGTTTAAGAGTATACATTATATTTTGATCATTTAAATGGACAGTTTTGTTGGGGTAACAGTTCAAGTAGAGTGGTCCCTCATAGAGGCCTACTTCAACTGCAGCAAAAAGAGAGTCCGAAAATTTATGTCTACCATCTCTTAGGCAAATTAAGGCAGCAACATTAAGACCTCTTCGGACTAGTGGTTTTAAGGCTACTTGAACACATCCAATATGCATCCAAGTATATTTTTGCCTTTGTTTTTCTACAGATTCTCTGGAAAGAAGAATAAATTCTTCTTGCCCTGGTTGGATTGCTAGGGATTCTTCAGCAGTTCTTATGATATAATCATGTTTAGCCCACCATAGACGGTTTTGTTACTAAATTTTGTTTGGAGAGACTTCTAGAAGAGTCCAATCATCTATATTTTGGTTAATTTCTTGAAATTGTATTTCTTCATAAAAGATGTTTTTGAAGGAATAAGAACTTTCCATGTTTGAGTTGTTATTATTGCTTGAAAAAGATGGAGAGGAAGAGGATGGAGAAGTTCTAGAAGAGAAAGAACGGAAAAATGAACTCATAATTAAAAACAGACAAAAAATTAAATGGCAGAAAGTAAAAGTGTTAAAAAGTAAATGCAGAAAGATAAATAGAGGATAAAAACATATGGCCTTAATCTCCCTTACTCAGTATCATCACCTTCAGATTTTATAGAGGTGTAATGATTAAAATTCATTAGAATTTGCCTGTTAAAATATCATGTTAAGAATTTAGTGCAACCTTTTTCGAGTTCATGCTTTAGCCACTGCATTTTAATCAGCATATAATATCTCATATATGATACCCTACTGTGGAGGTCAGAGGCTGGCCTATTCATCGGGGCTTATACCTTGACTATCTCCGGAAGGACTCAGGCATTATAAACAAGAACCATATACTAAGATGATAATATATCTCCCCCATGCTATCAAGCATGAACTCCAAACTCTTTTTTTACTAAATTGTCAACATGAATTCTAACAGCACAAATTCTGATAAAGGATAATTAGAACATCTCTACTTCCTCTTCCGGCTTTGATACCAAGGTATCAGAGATATGTTCTGATAATATGTGATTCTTTAATCACATATTACTGATATATGTTCAGTCTTTTAAAGATATATATCAAACAAAATATCCCATGGTTTTGAAACTTATTTCATTTGAAAGTAGATTCAAAGAACTTTCCAGCGATAGGTCATTCGTTAAATTTGGAGTTCAAACGAAGAAGTTACAGCATTTTAACACTATACTTTCTAAACATCACCCTTTAGGTATGGTTTAGAAAGTATAATTTATAAACCGCACCTAAAGGGTGGGGTTTACGAAGTTTAAACTCATTCGAATGAGTTTTACATTTATTTGAATGAATGTTAAAGATTTTAAGACACATCTTAAAGTTTCATTGGAATAAGTTGAAGATGAGATGCTTCATTTGAATGAGAAAACCATTCATTCGAATGAGCTTCTAAATCAAATACTAGGTCAATTTCAAATGGTTGTAGCTTCTTTGTTTCATCTCTAAAATTAACAAATGACCTATCGCTGGAAAGCCCTTTGAGTCTACTTTCCAATGAAATAATTTTAAAATAAAAAGATCTTTGAGACCTGTGAAAAGTAAGTCAAACAGTTCCAAAAGGAGATTGTGATATTCTACTTATTTGAGGCATAGGCCTTGGTACTGGCTGGTTAGCCCATTCTAAGAGCCAATTATCAGGAAGTATAATATCTTTCCATATGATTGTTTGAGGGATTGTAATGTTAGCGTTGTTATAATCTGTTAAGAAAACTATGTTTGACCATCATCTTTAGGCAAAAGGGCCATAGAAGCTGTAGTTTTTGAAACTTTATACTATATTCTATATGTTAGAGATACAGGTATTGATCCAGGTTTCATGTCAAATCCCTTAAATTTTATCAAAATTTTGAGTGTATCCATTATATTTTGATCATTTAAATGGATAGTTTGGTTTGGATAGCAATTGAAGTAGATTGGTCGTTCATGGAGTCCTACTTCAGCAATAGCAAATAGAGAATCTGTAAAGTTATTATGCCTATCATCTCTTAGACAGACTAGAGCGGTAGCATTGAGACCTCTTCAAGCTAAAGGTTTTAAGGCTACTTGGACCCACCCAATATGCATGCAAGCATATTTTTGTTTATGTTTATCTATAGATTTGCAGGAAAGAAAAACAAATTCTTCTTACCCTGGTTGAATTCCTATAGATTCTTCTACAGTTCTTATTATGTAGTCATGTTTGAACCATCGGCAATGGTTTTGTTGATAAATTTCGTTTGGGGAGACTTCTAGAAGAGTCCAGTCATCTATGTTTTGGTTTAAGTCTTGAAAGTGTATTTCTTGCAAAAAATATTTTTAAAGATGAGTTGCCATGTTTGAGTTGTTATTATTGTTTGAAGAAGATGGAGAGGAGGAAGATGAAGAAGTTCCGGAAAAAGAGCGCAAAAACGAACTCATAACAGCAAATACGAAATAAGAGTGTAAAATTTTAAATTGCAGAAAATAAAAGCAGTGGATGCAAGTACTAGGAAGTAAATAGAGGATATGGAAAACAAATAGTTCTGGATCTTCCTTACTTAGTATCATCACCTTCAGATTTCATAGAGGTGTCATAATTAAAATTCATCAAAATTTTCTTATTATAACGTATTCACAAAGTTTTGTCAGATTTATACTCTAGGCACCGTATTAGCAATATATAATATCTCATATATGATACCCTCCTTCGAAGACTAAATGCTACCTCCGTTGGGACTTATGCCTTAACCATCTCCGGAAGACTCAGGCATCTTACACAAGAATCATATACGAAGATGATATAAGATACCATCAACATGCCAACAAGTATAAATCTTTCCCAGACTCTTTTTAAAAAAACATATTCCTAATATATGTTCCATTTTTTGATGACATATCTCATAAAAATATTTCATGGTTTTGAAACTTGTTTCATTTGAAAGTGTCATAATTAAAAATAGTTACACACTTGTTACTGTAGCACCAGTGAGGAAAACCGAGAGAGTAGAGCGTCTGAAATTAAGGGAAGCCTGGCAGTGTCAAGCATCTCCTCCACCCGAACAGGAGCACGAACCCAACGTCTCTCTGACGCCGAGATAACACGCAGAAGGGAGCTTGGCCTCTGCTTTAAGTATGGAGACAAGTTTGGTCCCAACCACACTTGTAGAAACAGAAACCTTCAGGTCATGATATTGGAAGTCGAAGATGAAGGGGGGAGGACAGAGTTGAACCTGATGAAGAAGGAGGCCAAGAGGATGATGCAGAACGTGAAAGGGGCACTACCATGGAGTTATCGTTAAACTCAATTGCTGGCTTCAGGCATAATCACACTATGAAAATCAGGGGCAGATTGGGCGACATGGAGATAGTTCTCCTCATTGATAGTGGAGCCATACACAATTTTATTTCTGAAAAATTGCAGAACAATATGAAGCTAGCGACTAATGAGATTGCTGAGTACTCGATCACTGTTGGTGACGGATATGCGATGAAACGCAAACAGAGATGCAAAGACTTGCACATTCAGGTGCAAGGATTAGAGATTGTTCAGACATTCTATCCTTTTCCCTTGAAAGGTGTTGATGCAGTTCTGGGAATGGAGTGGCTCAGATGGTTGGGAGAAGTTAAAGTTAATTGGAGCCAACTGACAATGAAAATAGGCAAGAAGCAAGAGCAGATATGCCTACGTGGGGACCCATCATTGGCAAAGAATCAGGTTACTTACACGGCCTTCAAGCGTTCCGTACTGAAGAATGGAGAAGCATATTTAATTGAATTTAATGGGCTAGAAGGGGAAGGAGAGGCAGACACCGCACTGATTCCAGAGGTTCGGGATCTTCTGACTCAATTCCAAAATGTCTACCAACCGGCCACAAGACTACCGCTCTACCGATCACACGATCATGCCATCATCGTTAAGACCGGAGAGCAACCCCGGAATATACGACCATATAGGTACCCTCATTTGCAGAAAAATGAGATTGAGAATATGGTACGTGAGATGCTGCAAAGCGGAATGATTCAGCCTAGCAACAGTCCTTATTCGAGTCCCGTCTTGTTGGTCAAGAAGAAGGATGGGAGCTGGCGCTTTTGCGTTGATTATCGGGCCTTAAACAAGATCATTATACCAGACAAATTTCCGATACCCGCTATTGATGAGTTGCTGGATGAATTGAAGGGAGCTTCGGTATTTTCCAAGCTTGACCTGAAATCCGGATACCATCAAATCAAGATTAAAGCAAGGGATGTACACAAGACAGCTTTTCGCACACATGAGGGCCATTACAAATTCAAGGTGATGCCTTTTGGCCTAACCAATGCTCCCTCTACTTTCCAGTCCTTGATGAATGAGGTATTTCGACCTTGTTTACGGAAATTTGTGCTAGTGTTTTTTATGATATCTTAATTTACAGCCCTAATCTGTCCTCTCATTTGGGGCATTTAACTGTTGTGCTAACCTGTCTAAAAGAAAATCAGTTGGTGATTAACTTGAAGAAGTGCAGTTTCGCTCAATCAAGGGTTGAGTATCTTGGCCATATCATTTATAAGGAAGGTGTTCAGGCAGATCCGGCAAAATTGGATAGTATGATCAAATAGCCCAAACCCAAGAATGTGAAATCCTTGAGGGGTTTCCTAGGGTTAACCGGGTACTATCGACGCTTTGTGAAGAATTATGGCAAAATCGCAAGCCCCCTGACTGACCTACTTAAGAAGGATTCTTTTAAGTGGACTCTGGATGCCGAAAAAGCTTTTGAACAACTTAAGGCGGCAATGAGAACCCTCCCAGTACTTGTTATGCCAGACTTCTCCATTTCTTTCGAATTGGAAACCGATGCATCCGGGACTGGTGTGGGTGCGGTACTAATGCAAAATGGCAGGCCCATCGCCTATTTTAGCCAAAAGCTATCCAACCGGGCCCAGCAAGGGTCGGTTTATGAGCGGGAATTGATGGCGATAGTCATGGCAGTCAAGAAGTGGCAACACTATTTGTGGGGAAAGAAATTCATCATTCGTACTGACCAGAAAGCCCTGAAATACTTATTGGAGCAGCGAATTGTGGACGAAAACCAGCAAAAATGGATCTCTAAATTAATGGGATTCAAATTTGAGATCGTCTACAAACCCAGTATGGACAACAAAGCTGCTGATGCCTTATCCAGAAAGGAGGAAGTATTGGAATTTAAGGGGGATTTCTCTATGGCAGCATGATGATATTGAAGAATGGGAAACAGAGGTACAATCTGATTTAAAATTGAGACACATCATTCAGCAATTGATCGCTACACCA
Organism: Vachellia pachyceras; assembly: GCA_025593235.1. NCBI lineage: Eukaryota > Viridiplantae > Streptophyta > Magnoliopsida > Fabales > Fabaceae > Vachellia > Vachellia pachyceras. Next base: position 7,481 of record JANTPZ010098226.1, read on the forward strand.
AGGAGCGTTGAGGGCTATACCTTAGAAAAGGGGCGCTTGCACTACAAGGGCCGATTGGTGCTACCTAAATAATCCGCACACATTCCCCTGCTACTCAAAGAATATCACGACTCCCTGATGGGAGGTCATGCCGGGTTTCTCCGTACCTACAGACGACTGGCTAGTGTCGTATATTGGGATGGCATGAAGAGCGCGGTTCAGAAGTATGTTGCTCAATGTGATGTGTGCCGATGAAATAAATATCAGGCACTTTCACCCGCTGGTCTATTGCAGCCACTACCTCTTCCCCATCAGATATGGGAAGACATCAGCATAGATTTCATCACCAGGCTTCCTCGGTCTAAGCGCTACAACACCATTTTGGTCGTTGTTGACCGACTTTCTAAATACGCTCACTTCTTACCCTTGTCTCATCCTTTTAATGCAAAGGATGTCGCTGATGTATTCATACAGGGGATCGTGAAGCTACATGGGTTTCCCAAAACTATTGTGTCAGACCGAGACCGAATCTTTATCAGTCACTTCGAGAAGGAATTGTTTAAACATGCAGGGACCAGGTTGTGCCTTAGCTCCGCTAATCACCCAGAATCTGGCTGTCAGACTGAAGTGCTTAATCGTACCTTGGAGATCTATCTTCGCTGTTTTACAAGCGAGAAGCCCAACCAGTGGGCTCAGTGGTTACCATGGGCTGAGTATTGGTACAACACATCTTACCACAGCGTGCCCACATGACTCCATTCAAAGCAGTGTATGGGAGGGAACCTCCTACTTTTCTCAAATTGCAGGATGAACCGTCGGCCATTGAGGAGGTCAATAAGCAGGTTCAAGCTCAGAATGCGGTCATTGCCACCTTGAAGGAGAATTTGGTTCAAGCCCAACAACGGATGAAGATACAAGCGGACAAACACCAACGGGACATTCAGCTAGAGGTTGGCGACCAGATCTACATGCGGATACGCCCATATCAGCTACGCTCGTTAGCACGACGGATTAATGAAAAGCTGAGCCCTTGATATTATGGACCATTTCAGATTATTGAGAAGATAAGGCCAGTGGCTTATCGACTTGCGCTTCCACCTACTGCTCGCATCCACCCCGTCTTTCATGTGTCCAACCTGAAGAAATCTGTCCATCCTATCGTCGCTTTACCACACATTCCCGTGGCCCTTTCTGAGGAGATGGAGTTACAGGTCCAGCCTGAAGCGATTCATCGTGTCCGTAAACTCACGAACGGGCAGCTTGAAGTTTTACTCAAATGGAAGGATATGCCTAAACACGATAATTCATGGGAGCCTGCACTATCGCCCAACAATTTCCCACCTTCCACCTTGAGGACAAGGTGAGTCTTTTAGGGGCGAGTGATGATAGGATCGCTTTTGCTACACACACATACCAAAGAAGACACAAGCAGACACAGGGAGGTGGTAAAGCATCTTTAGAAATTCGGCAGGGACTCTGGTCTTCCTACTTAATTGGAGAAACTATACAGCGCTAGGGGGACAATAGGGTGGGCTGTCCAATCATTAGCTTAGGAGTATTTTGGGAACTGTGATATGCTTTTGTTTTATTTAAAGTTAGGTTGTCCACTGCTCAGGCAGGGCTTATTTTGTATTGTGAGACTGAGTTAGTGAGGGAGAGACCTGGCCTCTTGAAAGTCCAGTGGTTGTTCCATTTGTGTGTGTTTTTGTATTACTTCTCTTATTATAACAGAGAGGCTGCATTCCTTTTGGCAAGAAATCACAGTGAGCTATTTTCATTTTGGATTCCAAGATCGTGGGTTCCATCAGAATCTCGTATCAACCACAGGAAATGACCCCATAATATATCGATATCTTTTTCAAGCCATGTAAGCAAGGGCAGACCTAGGTATAGTTGAGCGGGTACAGCCGCACCCCCTGACTTTCAGGAAATTAGGTATATATTAATACTATGTGATATATTTTACACATACTCTTTTATTAATTTTGAACCCACTAAATTTTTGCTCAAATTCTTCTCAAAATATATTAAGAATAAGTCTCACTTATCTTTTCAAAAAATAGTTTGCACCCCCTGAGTCAAAGTCATAAGTCCGCCACTACAAGTAAGCATTCTGAACCAAAAGCTGGAACTTTTCCTGGCATAAACTTCAAAATGTCTTGGGCAAGATAATAAGCCTCAGCTTAATGAGTTCTTATCTTACAGAAATAAAGATAAAAGCTACACATGTAGTGTGTGTTTGGGAAGTCCATTGGGAGAAATGAGTATACAGATTTCGAGGTATTTTGCGGATTTCAAGATAGTTTTATGAATTTCGAGATGGTTTTTACAGATTTCGAGATGGTTTTGTCTCGGCTTACGTGCACCGTTTAGGAAATGGTGTTCCCAAATAAGCATGTACAGATCTTGAAATCAGAAATATATATCAGCCTCACACAGTAATGAGGAGAAAGTTTTACTCCAGTTTTGATCTATAAAATGACAAAAATGAGCGTAAGGAATATTACCTTCAGAGATTAAATCTGCTCCATCAGTGATGCCAATTTCAATGATGTCACTGGTGGATAACATGCCTAAACAGAAGTTAAATCAAATTAGAAAACTGTATATTATAAAATACATCTCGCAATTGAATTAGCAAACAATTCAATGCTTAATTAACCCCAGTAACGGAAGCATATTGGGCAAGCATCTTGTGCTGAAAACCATAGAACAAGGATAATATTGATAACACACAAAGGCATAACTTTATGTCCCACAGAATTTGAGATGTCACAAGATTATATCTAATAAAAATACGCAAGAGCAAGGCAGTATTTTAATAGATGCAAATGTATCCAGCTAGCTTATAAGACATACAACGAACCGGATTGATCACCATATAAGAACTCATTTTATCTTTCATACGAGTCTTTATGAATAAACTAAATTTAAAATGTTTAAAACCAGTAGAAGCTGTTAACTTGCATAGTATGATGAATCTATTTCTCAACTCTGTAAGGCATAATTTCAAGCAATACTGTTGATTATATCAGAAAGTCACAGGCTTTAGAACTGACTAAGCTTTTTAACTTGTATGTTATTTTGCTTCAGCCAATAAAAAGTCATTGGCTTCTTCACTGCTTTCTGGTTCTCCCTTCTTAAATATAATGAATATCAATTAGCTATATGCAGATAAACAATCCCAGCTCCAACCTCTCTATGACTTTGGAAAGTGGCAGATGCTCATCCACACCGAATATCCCAGACGTACACTATACCATCCTTCCCAGCACCAAAAATTAACTGGATAAAAAGGAAATTATTTTTGTTAATAATTTTTCAGTATTATAAATACAGGAAAAAAATTGAATAAAACATATATCAAAAACCGGGGAAATCAAACACACATAAGTGCATATTCATGTGTTTCATCCACTAGAGTTTTGCAAGGCCATGGTTATGCTTTAGTTTTGTTGGGCCATATAAGAGGCATGTATTGTCCAAAATAACAAGATTCTCAGGAATCATAAGTGATATACAAGTTCTGAACTTTAAGATACACATTCCTGCTTCTAGAACTATTTCAACTCAATTGGGAAACTTTCAGAAACATTAAATATTAACACCCAAAGTTACGAAACATGAGATTACATCATATTGAAATTTACAATGCAGGATATTTTGGGAAAGATGCTGGTTGAGAATTAACCAAAAAGGAAACAGTTACAACGAAACTGAAAAAAGGAAAAATGAAACAGATTTTGGTTCAGAATCAACCAGAAAAGACAGTTGGCAGCAACTCCACCTCACTCCAGCTCAATGACTCACGCTTCAGACCAGGGGAGAATTCTTTGATCCTGTCTAACACATGCATCAACTCCATCTAATATCACACCACCGTCTGATCTGGAGTCCAGACATCCTTCTCCCTACTTCGACCATCTTCCCATTCGCTGACCAGCACAGCTTCATCTACTACATCCCAGATCTCTTTCCTTCCATTTTCACCACCTCTCTCCAGATTTCGCTCACCCTCTCCGCCATACCTCCCTATTCCACAACATCTATATCATTCCATTTCCAGCTTTTCTTTACTTTTCAGCCACATCAGCCTCCAGATCTCCATCCACCTCCTAAAACCTTCCCTTCCGTCTCCATTTTTACAGACCCCTATCTCCCATCTTCTTCATTAATCTTCTCCTTCCATTTTTTCCCGTCACCTTTTACCTTCGTGTCATCTCAATCCTTCCATCTTGATCGCGTCATGGCAGATTTTGGAGTCCAGTGTGCTGCTACTATCCTTATCTCCATGTCCAGCTGAATTAATGGGTCCAGACATGGCAGATTGATGGGTACCTAATTCATGGCAGATTTTGGTGTCCAGACATCCATCTCCCTAATTCTTTGCTTCTTGGAGAGAGCTCGTAAGTCTGACTCTGATAGTAATTGATGGGTACTTAGATTGGATGGGGAACCCTACCCCAAAAGCTAACTAATAAGGTGGGAGAACTAACCCACTTAAATACCTTATTAAGCATCACATTCTACTCAATGTAGGACTTAGTATCCTATACTACCAAGTCTCCATCAGAATGCTTCCAAACCTTTTATGGACGACTATGCAAGGATAAAAACAATCAAACTAGGGGACAGTAAAGCAACATCCATCATCAGTCAAACAAGAAGATACCATCCCTTCTGTTGTTATGATATACTTATTAATAAATCAAGTTTGACATCAAAACAAACAAAATGGTGAGAATATTGTACCATATGCAACAAGTTTAGACATTATCGCTACTAAAATGAGCGGGAATTGTATCACAAATCAATTAAGTACATCAGCACAAGCAGTTCCTGCCATCTCAGTGAAAAACAAAAGTAATTTCATTAAATTAAGGCCTCACTCACTTTGAGTAATTTACCATGAGGGCAACATCGGATAAACCTTTGTGAAATCTAGCTCCATGTAATGTGGCCGTTTGTCTTGTTCTTAACACCTGCATGATACAATTCAGAGCAAAAAATCATAATTGTGCTGTGCTCTGCAAATGCTGAAGAACATGACCAATTGATTGTGAATCGAAAGAAGAAACATGTTTTGATTTCTGAATGATATATAATGGGAAAAAAATGAAATCAATGTCACAATATCAAAGAGAAAAGAATAGGATTAAATATTATATGAGAGCAGAGACGTACTTCAACTGGTTTAGAAGCGATATAACCAACATCAAATATAAGTACTTCATTGCTTTGTACAGATGCACAGACAACCTAAAACAGAAAGATGCAAAAGAGTCCACGTACTCATTAACTTCATATAGCAAAGGGTTCTGACTTTTTAGAATAATGCAAAGGAAGATAAAAGTTAAAACCAAAGCAATTTCCATAATATGTGGTAGATACAATTATGCTGAGTAAGAATAAATTTTAACAGAGTCAAAACCTCGTCCTGGTTAAGTGGATTCCATCCTGTAACATCAAGTTGCCAATTTAGTGAGAGATGCATTATATGCTTGCTTTCATCTTCTTCCAAGCCTACCTGGAAAATTAATGAAAGAATAATAATGACTACAGTCCAATTGTGTCCTCGTGCTCTAGAATGTATGAAATCAAGGATTTGGGTCACAAAGCATGGACACTTTTGTTGCTTTACACTTGAAATTTTTTAGTCAGAACAGCATTTTAAAAATTATAAAAAAATAGAAACTGCCAAAGAAGAAACTCATGTATCCGGCAATATAGGGATTCAAAGTCATGCACTGTTAAGAAACCTGATTTTGTCGCAGAGACCAAGTATATTCCCTAGAATACAGACCAAAAATAGTATGAAAGGATCATTAAAGTATTAAAATTAAACAAAAAAATAACAGAATAGCAGCAAGAATTTCATGAAATTAACTTTGTTTTCCCTTGCAATAAGCAAAAAGAAAATTCACTTAAAAAATTATATCTGTAATTACAGATGCAAGAGATAAAATTCAATTTATGCAAAAATTATGGTACACAAACAATGTTTGGCCTGTCAACATCCACAGACATTTCAATTTAGTGCCGTAGGCTTTGACATTTGATCAGCCAATTGAAATCTTCAGATTGATTATCTATCAAACCTACCTACATCATTGTTTACAAATTCATTGAAAAAATCCAATTCTTTTCATGGAAGAATGGTTAACCTGCAAAGTATTGATTGTTCAAATATAGCCAAACAATTCTATAACAGGTCTACTAGAAATTTGTAATGCCATTCAACCGCTGGCACAATCAATAATTCATTTTTTTTACATTCCATGATTGCATGATTGCAGAAGCAAGGTTATCAAATCGGGATACGAATTGTAAATCGGAAAACCCATTTTTCGAATCGTGAATCGAAACGTATCGTGAATCGTAAGATTCATGATCATTTGATAAAGATGACATAAATATATTTTTCACATAAGAGACATCAAATAAAAATTTCTATTTCATAAATTCATAAAAATTATGAGTCATTATGCCCACACCATCAAAATAACAATCACTAACAGCATATAAAAGTAAAATTGGGTGGAGAGAAACAAACTTCTAAAAAAAGATAAAATTTACTGCATGGACCATATGGGTGAAACTTTGAAAGAAATAGAATAATAGACCTGACCGTACAGAAACGAGGTGGGAGCAAAGCAAAAAACCAACTCTCACACAATAGAAAACTTGAAGTTTCAATGGACATTGGCTGGATATAGATTGTACCGTAGTAGGAGAGGGGGTTTACGGCAAAAATATCAATTTATTTCAGGAAGAAGTAAGAATAAAAGACTACTATTGCGGCAATTTCCCTCCCACATCATGGAAGGAAGAGGCCCGCGTCATCTTGTATCACCGAAATAGCAGTCGTCACACGATTCTTGAGTGAAAAATTCCAATAGGGGAAGATTCACTATGGAAGTCAAATCTTTCCGCTCAATATCTGGATCGAATCGTGAGATTCGAATCGTGAATCGTGAGATTCAAATCGTGAATTGTAAGATACAACATGCGATTCGATAGGGAAAGATTCATCATGGGAGTCGAATATTTTCCCTCAATAACTGAACCGAATCGTGAGATTCGAATCGTGAATCGTAAGATTCTGACTACCATGTGCAGAAGTAACTACTAGCCTATACATTACCTTATTGTCAACGTCTACCGCAGAGATGCCTGTTAGGAAAAAAAATCAAGCTATTTTTAATATTGAAAATCATCACTACGGATAACACCAATGATTGAAACAATTGAATACTTTGCATATTGATCAGAATGGATTTCACAAGACACAAAAATAAGAATTGGAGACTGACTTCCACAATGACAAGAAGCAATGCGTACATGCATCACATACATGGCGATTCACCTAAAAAGTATCACCAAGACATTAGCTAGACATAAATCATTAAAGTGAAAGAAATTAATTTGTAGACTTGCCAGAAGGAAACTTCATGACTTGAATAACACATACATGAGATTCGCAAGGCTCTCGATTTCCATTCACATGATACAAATGAGGGAAAGCCCCAACCTTGACAGAAATAAGCATAAACGATCAAACTTCAATCTCAACTAAAAATAAAGAAAAGATTTAAATTATAGAAAATCTAAGCAGAACTTGACACACCTCAGAATAGGAACTAGTTAACAGATCAAGCATCTGATGTCGATGACTAGGCTCAAATCTTCCTTTTAATTCTATGGATTCCCTTTTCCAAGTACTCCTTTCAACCAAAACAAGATTTCACAACGATTGCAGACTGGACTACATAAGAAACTCCAGTATAAGCGGAACAAATTTACCTTCGAAAGGTGCGAGCACTCTCGGTGGCGGATTTGGAATGGGTTAAATATTTATCCATTCTTGGTCGCGCGCGAACTGAGAAGTGAGTGAGGAAGAACCAAGAAGATGTCTTGGGGTCAGGGAGGGAATATGGTTAGTTGAACCAAATTGGCGGGAGAAAGTCACCCCGGGAAGGTGAAGCATATCACCTACATCGCGTTGGCCTGCAGTGCATCTCAAGTAAGCCAATCTGCACCGTACGTAAAATCTAACGGCACTGAATTTGACACACAATGTGGCTTTTGTGCACGAGGCATCACTAATTAGTTCATATTCATGCTCTCTCTATCGCTTGAATATTATAAGATCTTTTAACCTATATAGTTATTATTTTTACAACTTTTAAAAGGCTAATAAAGTTAAAATCACCTTTTATTTAGATATTTTCTAATTAATCAAGCAATTGTCTATTAACCTTGTACTCTCTTCATTCCAAAATATAAATACTTTTAAGTTCGGTGATGCGATCCAGTTTCATGCAACAAATGAGAATGAAGATTCCAAGGACGTCATTAATTTGATTTGGGCTAAAAATATATCTGCAAATCATATTTTAGGCTTGGAGGCTTCAAATTACAAGGCTTGAACCATGGGCTATACATAGGAAGACTATTTGAGCTAAATAATCATATTTTGGGCCTAAAACGCTAATTATCTTTTATTTATTTATTTTATGCGAAAAGTTATAATTTGAATTTCAAATTAGCTAGATTTTAGGATAGATATCAGTTTTAAATTTGAAATTCAAAATTAGCAAGAAGATATTTTGTTGAATATTCTTCTTCTTAGATTTTAGGATAGATACTGGGCCTGTTTGGTAACCATGGGCTTATTTTCATAAGCACGTTTAACAGTGTTTTTCCGTAAAATGAGACAATCTCCTCCACATATTTGCCTCGGCTTATGTGACATAAGCACTTATAAATGGCTTATGGCAATTTGCCAAACGGACCTACTATTTTGAAATTTGAATTTTATCTTCCTAGATTTTAGATTGCATTTTATCCTTTAGAATTTTAGAATGTAACCTTTATAAATACATTGTAATACACATTTTGGAAAGCAGATTGGAGATAATCATAAACTTTGCATTTTGCAAGTTGCTTCTTGAGAGAGGATTCTCTCTAGGGTTCTTTATTGAACTAACAACTTATCAAGGCTTGATCAACCTTGTGGCGTCTTCCAACACTTCGGATCCTTGTTCTTCCGTGTTCAAGGGTTCAAGTGGATCGTTAACCTTTATTTAGTGTTCTTGGGGTGCGTATATTCGAATTGGCTATGGGTTCTTGGGATCTTTCCCTATTGGGTTCGCACCATTCGGTTATGGATTAAAAATTCATCATCTATAAATTAGGTTTGGACTCAGGATTATAGCACATCGGGTCAGAAGTTGCAAATGTTGACAAGTGAAAGTGATTATTTGGTAGACTGGATTAGCCGTAAAACTTGCATTTTCAACGTGTTGTAAGATTATGGCATAATGGTTGGTGATTCCTTCATAATGCTTTTTACGAGAGCCTGCACGGGCTCAAATGGCACTTCTGTTAAAATAGGTTTGAGGACAAACCACTTTTAAGAAGAAGGGAATGATGCGTCTCAGGTCTTGAAGGTGTGGATCGGGTTCAATCAGGATGATCACAAAGTTGTAGAGGATCGGTGGGCTTGTTCCCAATTTGAGTTAAATGAATTGAGGTGCACTTCTACTATTAGTTTAAACTTTTGGTACGATGGTTAGAATTTCGCTTTTAAGGTTTAATTTGTGGTTGCAGAGTAAGTAGGAAGCCAATTTTAAATTTAGGAGCTAGGTATTAAAAAATAATAGATGAACTAATTACTTATAAAAAAATGTGTTGGTTTCGTTAAGGCTTTTTTCAATCATTTGTATTCGATCATTTCGATGTTACTTGATGAAAGCCCCTTTAAAATATTTAATACACATTGTAGAATATAAAAAGGCTTAATGTTCACAAATATGTTTATGTAAATTCAATAAAGAATTCATCAAAATTAAAAATTGTGATCGTTACATTATAAAGGTATCATTTATCAATAATTAAACATATGTTGGACTTGTGAAAAATCATTTTTTAATTGTAAATACTAGGTATTTTGGTTATAAAATTACCTTTGACTGAAAAATACTTTATCAATGTCTTTAATTAAAGACATGAAATTATCCATGACAAAAATACTCCACTAAGGCCCTATAGTCTTTTCTTAATGCCTTTAAATGTGTTCATCCTGTGTCAAAATATTGGGCCAGGAAAATATATAAGCCAACCCTGTTTTTATCCATCACTCCGACTAATTTAATCATTGACAATATCTTGAACATAATTAATCATCAATCAATTTGAACTATGAAAACTTGAAATACGTATCCACTATGTAACCCGCTCCAAAGTTAGGATTAATTTTCTTAAACTCTCCATAATCAACATAATTACACCATAGCACCGGCAATTTACCAGTTTGTCCTCCATTAGCCAATTTACTCTATTTGTCATTCCTACATTTAACGTCCAATCATATTCATGTAATTAAATGTACACAAATTAAGCTTAGATTGATTTCATTGCTAGCATTTCCTTTTTACTGGTTGAGAAGACTTAGGGCTCATTTGGAAGTCCTTTTGAAAATAGTTTTTACGGATTTTGAGGTAAAACTTAGGTTTTGGAGAATAACTTTTACGTGTAAAAGGCAAAACATAGGTTTTAAAATGTGGCTATGTTTGGGAAGTTATTGGCTTTTACGGATTCTGAGGCAAAACGTAAGTAAGAAAGAGGAAAGAGAAAGAAATAAAAAGTAAGAAATAGAAAATTTATTGGGAGATAAGGTGTGATTTGACAGGAAAATAATTTTTTCAAAACCTAGGTTTTGAAATCAATCCTAGATTTTAGGAAGAGAAACCAAACAAGCTCTTACTTATCCTTAAACTTTTGCATCTTAATTGTGCTAATGGTGATTAATGTTGTGCCATTATTGTTATCAGGAGAACAGTAATACACACTGGACGTTCAATCCATAGGTACCATCATATATTTTCAAATGGTTAATCAATTTGGTGAGAGAGTGGCCAATAGCGTCATTTTCAAATGGATATCAGTTTTTATAAACAGGTTGAACAAAGGTTGGGAATATAACATGTTAAGCTAGTTAATTAATTTGATTAAATTAAGAAAATTTGTTAAGTTAGTTAATATAACATGTTCTTTTTAAAATACCCTAATCATGTTTTATAATTCTCTTCCTCTCTCTCTCCTACTTGATTATTTTTTGAAGAATATCAATAGGTTAATTTGAAAAAAAAATTGATAAATATGTGAAATAGATCAAAATTTATGACTAATATCAACTCTCCTAGTTAAGTCACATTTTAAGAATTAGGCAGAATATTGGTTTAGTACACAGAGCAAAATTAAAAAGGATATGAATTGAAAGTTAACTTTCAAATTAAACCCCTAATTTTTACGAATGCTACTAATTAGCTTCATGAGTAGCCAGTGGGCACTAAAACAAATTAATTCATAAAAAAACTTTAAACAAGAAATTGAAAACTTCAAATGTCCAAATAGATAGGGAAATCACAATAAAAGACGTTTAAATTACTTAAATTTTAATTTGGATCGTTGAACTTAACAAATCTTTAATCAAGTTGGCTAACTCAATTTGTGATTTGGAAATTGGGTTAAATTACCTCCATACCCCTTAGTTATTAAAAAAATAATATTATTTTTTACCACCAACCCACATCTCCTCGTTCTCCCTTCTCATTTCCATATTGGAATCATTGCCCTATCCTTCACCTATCTACTATGGAAGAGATCATATCAATTCTTGACAAATTTTCATCATTCGATTCACCTAAAGTTATAGAAGAGATCATATCTTTGTGGTAAACTTGGTAATTTTTAATCTGCCCAATGTTATTTTAAAGTCATATTTGTATAGGAATCTTTTAGTATGTAACGTTACAGGTTTTATTAAGCGAGTCTAAATAATTATTGATCATTTTGTTGAATCTTTTTCCTTGTTTGGGCCACTTTCTTGGTAAAACAAGTGTGAGCAGTTTGTCTTATTTTGCTGAGGAAAACTTTCCATTTTTCGTTGTGTATTTTCCATCCTAGTGGTCTAAAATGGATGGATAATAGTTGGAGTATAAAACGAAGAAATGAAATTAGTTGAATTTATGAGAAAAAATAAAATATAATTATTATTGAGATTAGTGATATAGTCTAGTGTCACACATAGCAATTAATCAAATTTTATTATTTTTTATTTTTAATCACTGAGGGGTATGGAGGTAATTTAACCCCAATTTCAAATCTCTCATTGTGTCAGACAACATATTTAAAGATTTGTTAAGTCCAACGATCCAAATTATAATTTAAGTAATTCAAACATCTTTTATTGAGATTTTTCCAATAGGAAGTTATTAACGATAGGATTAATCTATTACTATTTTGTAACAATTAAAAATATTTAATTATGGTATATATGAAATATTATATAATATTTCAAAATAAGATAGTCATTTTTTAATAGAATCGACTTTTAATATTCATTAATAACAATAATCAATAAATAAGCAACACAAGCTGAAACTTAAACTGCACATATATTAAGTTATTGGTGAATGAACAGTGAATTATTGGAAAAAAATTGAATATATGAAAATGTAAGAGCCGTAAAAGGAAAAGCTATTTTGAAAAGAAAAAAATAGAAATAAATTAATTTTCATCCGCAAGTAGTCATGTAAATACTATCAACTTGAGCATAAACTCTTCTCCTTTGTGTGGTCATTGCAAGTTATTCCAACTCACCAGAAACATGGAATTATCTTAAAATTCAATGTCAGACAATTTGAAATTATAATTTTTAGACTAACTTTAGACATTGAAGTTCATATGATTAAGATTCTAATAATTGGATAAGAAACCTGTAACATCCTGATTTTTATATTAGGATTTAATTATGCTTAAGAAAAAATTATTTATGATAAATGGATTTAACCAGTGAGTATTGAATGAAAATAAAATAATAAGCTTATATATTTATATATATGTAATTATATATATAAAAAAAAGAAAAGAGAGTGAGATTGCGTTTATAGCTTATTAGAAAAGGGAGAGAGTTTGGGTGCATGGCAATGAGACAGGAAAGGGAGATAATATGAGATGGGATTGAGTGTAAGGAAAGAAAAGAAAGGAGAAGAAGAAGAAAGAAACATGTTATAGGAAACGTGTGAGAGGAGATTGGGGAGAGGGGTAATAGTTAGGGTTGGTAATGTGGGGTTGGACCGGCAAGTTGCCAAAATTTGGTCGGCTCGGGCCTTCTTAATGCCAACTAGGGGGCAGGCTGGCCTAATCCATTTTTTTAAAAAATTTAAATATATTTTATATTTTTACATTTTTTTTACCTCAATATTTTTTTTACAAATTATGATAAATAATACCTAATACATTCAAAAATAGTATAAAATATTTCGTATCAACTTTATATAATATTATATTTAAAATTATAACAAAACATAAACACTTACATTTTTTTTGAAAACTTGAAAATGTCATTATAGAAAATTTATTATGAGAAGAGAATCATGTGATTGTGCAGTTTTATGGGGAAAAATTATGCAATAAAAATAAAAATAGAATTTTTAGTTTTTTTAAAAATATAAGATGTGAGAGAAGGTGCTGGATAGAGAAAGGAAAGAGAGTGTGAGAGAGAGAAAGGAGAGCTCAGTGAGGTGTTTTTTAACTTTAAAGTTATACTTTTAGGATTATTTAGGTAAATAAAATGATTTCTTTTTACTAAACTTCCTTCATGAAAGTTGTTCTAAATATTTTTCTCCTTCTTTTTTAGGTAAAAATATTTTTCTCTTTCTAATAGTGATAATATTATGTTGATTGAAGGATGTTTTTGAATTTAGATATTTTCTAGTTGGAGTTTTATTTCTCTTTCTAGTGATCATACATTAGTAGAGCAATTTTTACTATTAATTTCTGTGAATAGAATTATTTATTTGATATATAAATTATTTTAAAAATTTATTTTTTGTATAAGGTTTTTTATATATAGGATACTTGACCGATTAAATTTGAGTTAAAAATTTTATTCTAATAAATCATTGTTGGAATATGGGCTAATCCACCTTTGTTGGATTAAGCCCAAAATGTGTTTTAGGGCAAAAACACAAATGAGAGAGTATGTGGGAACAAAGTGTGATTTCCTGAAATAGAATTTGAGATTCTGAAATATTGGTGGGAACAGTTATGCAGTTGCAGATAGGCTGGGAAGTTATGGTTTTTGAATTAATAATTGAGGCATGATCTCATGATTCAAGGAATAACCAGACGGGAAAGTAATACAAGACATTTTGGGCTCTCTCTCTTCCTGAGAAAAACTTCCTCCCCTCCTCTGTGAAACTCTCCTTCCTCTTCTATGTGCTTTTGTTGTGTATCATATTTGGATCCACTCTTGTGATCCAAACAATGCGTGGGTATCTGCAGTCAATGTTCGATTTTTCAAGTACGCCCGAATCCTTCAGTGGTATCAGAGCAAATTGAGTTCCTGAGGCATTTTTCTTCTGTACAGATCTGAATTTTTGCTAGTATATTCATGAAACTCGATGTGTATAATTGAAGTATATGTGTTACAGTGAAATTTTGCTGATTATACATGTTCATATGCCAATTTCTTTCACTGAATCAAGCATTATTTTTTCGGCAAACCTGTTCATGATTTATAGAGTGTATATTCCTTTTTGAAATTTCATGAAAATCATGTCTGTTATAAAATATAATATATGGTGTAGATGTTCTTATAATTCATGTATTTTTTACGAATATATTGTAATCAAGGTAGAATCAGATCCTATTTATTCAAAAGTCGGTTATGATTATTAGGAGATATTATTCATTAGGGCATTTAATTATGTGGCTCTCACATTGTATATAAATATCCCTCTCTAGTTATGGAGAATACAATCTGATACCATTTTCTTCTTTTCTTTCAATTTCTTCTACTATTCTTTTCTACTCCAAAATCCCCTCATTTTATAACAAGTTATCAGCACGAAATTTTTTTAAGAGGTATACTCATCCATATCAATTCTTATTCTATTTCATCTACTTTATCTTATTCTACTTTTTCCTTATTGAGCAATCCAGGATAATCTGATGAGCCACTGTATGGAATTAGTTAATTCTTTTACCGGATGTTTTAAGCACCGGATTCTATGGCTAGGATTTGAGATTGTTGTCATTGTATCTCATTCTAATCTTCTTTACGAATTATTTATATTGTTATCTTTATAATATATGACCTAGGGTTATATTATTTTGATTTTTAATATATATGCTCACAAGCTATATATGATCTAAGTTTTTTTTAAATCTTGTTTTCAAAAGATTTAGATTTGAGATCAAAATCATTTTTTTAATTGCCTTTAAAATCTCTTTTGGAATAAATTTAAACATGTTAGGAAAAGGTAATACTTTTTCGGAACATTAAAGAGATTTGAAAATTTATTTCTAATTTTGATTGTTCTCTAATTCAAGTTTGCTCATCGGGAATATTGCTTCCTCTCCAGAGCTCATTTCTGATTTTGGAGACAGGATAAATTTGTCCTTTAGGTAAATAAAAGTAAATTTTACAAAAGGATTGCAACCTTTGCTTGTTCTTGCAAATCTAGATGTTTGAATATGTGTGTGTTGTATGAGTTATTCGTGCTCATCGGTATATGGATATATGTTTGGGAAGTTGTTGATGAACACTGTGTTTACTTTCCATATGAGGGAGCTTCCCACTGGAATCTATGGGTCTTCATCGAAAAGGTTTGATTGGGATTTTTAAAAGAGATTTCTGATGCGTTTTCCCCCCATTATTGATATATATTATGAAAGATCCATTATTTGTTTGATTTTTGTGGGGATATGGAAAATGCCCTGGTAAAAAAAGGACCCACTGTCACCGAAAAAAGGTAAGACGTCGTTGCTTGGAAAGAAAGGAAAATGGAACTGTGCGGTGGCTGAGTGAGGATGGGCGAACTGGGTCGGAATAGGTAACCCGACTCGCTGGAAGGGCCAAAATGGTACATTTTGACGTACAGTAGGCGCCCCCTCAATGGCCTGAAATGACGATGGGTGTATATAGTGATGAGAAAATTGATTAAATTCCCATCAAGAATTATGCATATCTAAAATTCAACTGCATACAATTGATATTTTGTTTAGTATGCAATCTTGGGTTGTAGCTATAACTTTGTATATGCTATATATATAGAAGACCCATATGTTCTTTAGAACAACTTAAAGGAAATGTATGACCACCAGAAGTTGGTTATCTCCTGAAAGCCCATTATGAATGGACGACTTTACATTTATAAAATTTGATATGTTGGTTTTATCATAGATCTGCCCAATAAGCTCGACTCTATTCCCAGAAGTGAATATTGTGAAACATAATAATTGTGATAGTCGAAAACGGGGATATAACCACAGTCATTGGTGTTGGTGTGGTCAGAATTGTATTGGTTCTAATTCCCATATGAAGTGGAGAAAAAATGATAAGAACCACAAAAAGGGCAAAATATGGGCATACTTAATAAATTGGGTGTGCATTGAAGACTCCGGAAGAGCTAATATTATATGTTGATGAAAGGAACAAAATTGTACTTTAAAAATACACTCTATTCTACCCAATTTATAAGAAACTTATAAAATTTCATGATATTTGCAGAAATGGAAATAAAAGTTATTGTATGGTCAGATGTCATAAATTTCCCCTACCTTATAATATAGCCAGAAGCTATATTTATTTATTGTTATACTTACAACACTATAAATTATATATATATGTATAATTAATTATATACATATGATTGATTAACTTTATTTACGTTATTGTTGTTTTATTTATATATATATATATTTATTTTTTACATTTCAAGTTCTTCCATTTTACCTCTGCTTTGTATACAATCAAAGTTGAAAGCATATGGCAGTAAACCAGAAGTTTACTGATGAATTTGATGTTTGACATACAATAGTAAACCAACAGTTTACTGATGAATTTGAAGTATGTCATGAGATAGTAAAACAGAAGTTTACTAATTAATACAAGCCAGCAGTTTAGTAAGATAAACAATAAGTTTATCAATAAATTCAATGTTTGGCACGACCGGTTAGACCATCCCGGTTCAATTATGATGCGGGAAATGATTGAGAATAAATGTGGTTATACCCTGAAGTGTATATAGATACCACTATTTCTCATATGCTGCATGTTCGAAAGGGAATATATTTGTGGGACGATGAACCCACATGATGAACCATTTAGTTAACTTACGGTTTTAATTGATGCATCAACTAAATGGTCTCATGATTATTTGTTATCTTCTTGCAACCTGAAGTTTACAAGAATATTTGCTCAAGGAATATGGTTAAGAGCACATTATATTGATTATCTGATTAATAAACATTATCTTGATAGTGATAATGAGTTTACCTCACTAGCCTTAATGAGGATTGCACGTCCCTTGGAATTGATTTGAACATCTTGAAATTCATGTTCATACACAAAATGGACTAGCAGAATGAATGATTAAATGGTTGTAACTTTATTACATGAGATATAATCTCTCATATTCTGCTTTGGGACTAGCCATTTTGCAGGCAACGCTATTAATTCACATGAGGCCAACAAATTATCGAAAGTTTTCTCCCTTGTAAAGGTTTTTTTATCAAAAACCTAATTTTACTTAATTTTGGGTATGTAATATATGTACATGTAAAACCCAGTGATTATATGCTTGTTATGAATTTTATGACATGGTTTGCCGAGTGTCGATGAATTTCTTTCACCAACATCAGGGGGAGAAAATAAGCAGTTTGGTGAAAAGATTAGCTAATATGAATTATCATTGGCTCATTGTTGATCCTTGTACTAAAATGATGTACACTGAAAATTTAAAAGATAATCAATTCATAGATTTTTGCTACAAAATGCCAGAAGCATTTATTGATCCAAAGAAAGTGATAAAGTCACATATCCCAGCTGCCAATGCTCTTATAAGAATATGTGTCCCTGAAGGACAATATATTATAAATGAGTTTAAAACACGCCTGAAGCGTGAAAAACCCATCGATTCAAAAGATAACAAAATCCTCGAAAAATAAAAGGAGTCAAGAATATAGATGGTCAGTTGAGGATGATCAATAATACTTTATTGCTCCAGAAGAGCTAACTCTTGAAGAGTTATTTTCTCTAGAAGAGAGTATTATAGTCCCAAAAGAGACTCAAGTACTTGACACATTTGAAAATAATGAGATCTCAATAAATTGTGGAATCGATGGGAAGGAAATAAAGTCAACGTTGACAGTACATTATAAAATAGCATGCAATGTAATGAATGATAAGGATCATGAGCCAATACCATTGTTAAGTGCCAATAAAGAAAGGATCGGCCATATGAATGTAAGGCATTATATATGGAAGAGAAATGGAAAAGGAAAAATAATAAGTTATATGACACATCTTATAACCTAATACTTTACACAACGATCTGGTATATGTTGTGAAGGAATGATCTGGTATGTGTTGTGAAAGAATGCATTCATTAGTAGTGAATATGAATGTTTTTCGTTATTTGATTAACCAGACAGTCAATAAAGGGCTTGAATTATGCCTCATAAATGCCATGGCTATACTTTCATATGACACACTTGACAATATCATTTATATGAGAGTTCCTGAAGGACCCGTGATGCCAGAAGCATCAAATGCAAGTTCTCGAGAATAATATTAAATTGAGATAAATAAGTCTTGATATGACTTCAAGCAGTTGAAGTGCATTTTTAAAACTCCTGAAGAGCTCTAAAAAGGCAAATGATTGCCTGTAGGTTGGTAAAAGTCTTTCTATACCTCGTGAAATTAACAAAGGGGGAGATGAAGAACTACTTGGTCCGGAAGTACCATAATTAAGTGCTTTTAAGGCATTAATGTATCCTTATTAATTTCACAAGTTATACCATATTATTTATCGTTAATCTACTGGTAGGATATAGTTCTTCAATATCATTAATACATTAAAATAGAGTGAAATATATTATTCGTTATCTCCGAGGTACTATGAATATGGGATCATTATAATCAGGTATGTCTAAGTATGAACTGACCATTTATCCATATATTGTTTATCATACTTGTTCATATGTGTAGGTACATCTATATCAAGTGCTATAAAGTGAAACTTATTTCACTAAAGTTCTTCACTTATGACCTTTCGAAAAGGAGCTGAAATTATCATTCTGCAAATTCGTTCTAGTGAAAAATATAACAGCTTTATTCACCAAGTTACTTTGTAAACTCAGGGATATTTAGTAATGTTGTTAAGAGGGGGAGTCGATACACGCTGTACTCTTTTTTCCTTATCTAATTTTTGTCTCATTGGGTTTTCCTAAAAAGGTTTTTAATGAGGCATCATTATGATGTATATCTATAAACATTATACTCTTTTTTCCTTATCTAGGTTTTGTCCTACTGGATTTTCCTAGAGAGGTTTTTAATGAGGCATATGTTTAGTCATGGACATCTAAGGGGGAGTGTTGTGAATATTATTATGTGGATATCCATGTCTCTCATTAGAATACCATATCTTAGTGTTATAGGTGCACTTATGTATCTTGCCAATTCAACAAGACCTGATATTGCTTTTGCTATAAATTTATTAGCAAGATTCAGTCGTGCCCAACAAGAAGACATTGGGAAGGTGTTAAACATATATTTCGGTACCTTCGAGGGATAGTTGATATGGGATTATTTTACTCTAATCAATATGTGTCACAATTGATTGGTTATGCAGATGCATGGTTTTTATTAGATCCACATAAAGGCAAATCTCAAACAGGATATTTATTTACTTGTGGGCTGCAGCTATATCTCAAACAGTTATGTGGTTGCAGAGAGGGTGGGAAGTTATGGTTTTTGAATTAATTTGAATTATTAATAAATAAGGCATGATCCCATAATTCAAGGAATAACCATATGGGAAAGTAATATGAGACATTTTGGGCTCTCTCTCTTCCCGAGAAAAACTTCCTCCCCTCCTCTGTGAAACTCTCATTCCTCTTCAATGTGCTTTTGCTGTGTATCATATTTGGATCCACTCTTGTGATCCAAACAATGCGTGGGTATCTGTAGTCAATATTCGATTTGTCAAGTACGTCCGAATCCTTCAATCATAATAGTTAAAAAAATTTCCAAGATCATGCCCACTTTTCAAACAATTAAATCTTGATGAAACAGGCGGAAATTGAAAGAATCTGATAAAAAGAAGTAATAAATAAATATTAAAAATGAGAAATAAAAAATTTAAAAGAATTTGTATTATTCACGTTTTATGATGATATGTATTTCAATAAATTTAAATTACCTCCCATCCTTAATATAAAAACTAGTTAGTTATTAGATTTGATATGAAATATAAGATCTCAATCTACTTTATCTTCTGAATTTAGAATGTTCTTCCAAAATATCACATTGAATGAATACATTCAGAGGTTTCTGTCTAATATTAGTTAAGAGGAAATATGGTACTTATTTGAGCAAATTTTTGTAAAGCAGTGATTGAGTCATAATTATTCAATAGTTTAGCTGAGATTTTCAAGGTTTTTAATGCATTTTTGACCCATTGTGATCTTATTGTGCTTAATTGACAAACAAGAGTTGCTCTTTTTTATTAGCATATTTTTGGGTGCAATTGCCATGATCAATTACATATTTGCATTCAATTCAATTTTTGAGCAAATGATGCTTCAAACTATCGCTGTTCATTTCAGGAACTCTAGCTGAGAAACGTGGAGAGCAGCTCTTGAGACTTTCTCCGCGGTAAATATTGTGTATCAGCAAACCAATTCATGCCCATAATGAAAAGAAAACCGACACACATTGTGAATCCGACCCAACACGGTTGAGAAATACTATTTAAGGTAAAAATTCATTCACAATGAGGGGGATGTAGCAACCACCATTGAGAAACACTCTCATCTTCTATCATTCTCTTCTACCCAAAAACCCTACCCATTAAACCTACACCTTCCATTTCCATTTTCTAAACCATGATGCATCTTTATTCTACCATGGGGATTGCTAAGCTGGTTTCTATAAGTAGCTAAACCTCTCTTTTCCTCTTGGAGATGGAGAAGGCTTGAGTCTATGAAGCTTTAAAAGTGAAGTAGTAGTTTTAACATGTATTCTTGTTATGGATTGCTAGTTGCTGAGTTAAGACTTGTAAGTTGTACTTGAATACTTGATTACAGTTGTAATCAATTTGGATTCCTTTTGTGTAATGGAGTGTTCTTTGTTTGACTTAATAAATGTGAAGTCTCATATCTATCTATTCAATGCAACCATTGTTATTCTCTCTTATCTTTCTAGTTGTGTCTAATATTTGAGTTGATGATGTTGGTATTAGATTTTTCACTGAGCATTTCATTGCACACATTAAGTGTTCTCAAAGGGTTTTATGAAATGAAGTTCATTGCATGAGATCTCTGACCTAGCGAGTTGTTAGGGTTTTTTATTAAGAAACTTAGTGCATTACTACCACCGTACCTCATTATTTGGACTATGATAGCCTGAACTAATTTCAAAAGGAAACTTCTCATCACAAGAATTTGCATTTGTCCATTTGGTTTTCTACATTTCCCATAAAATCCACACACAAAAAGTACTTTACATTTTGGTATTTCTTTTGTTATTTCCAAGTCCAAGTTTTCCAGCCGAAAACCCCCAATCATTTCAGCATTTTTAGAGCATGAGTTAAGTGAAATTAATTGCATCTAAGGCTCTAATTAAGAGAACGACTCTAGGGTTGCACCCTATATTACAATCCTTGACAATTACTATTTTTTTGATTCATTTCCAAGGCATTCTGGATCAAGCAGTTTTTGGAAAATAAATATGGGTCACCAACAAGAAAAAGACAAAAAAAGAGTCAGAAAAATTAGCGAGAGACAGATTGGAGCAAGTGATAATTGCTTGTGAATGCAATGGAATCTCAAATTAAGAGTATTTGTGAGTGTGGTTCTCTGTGTGATTCCGTGTATCTGTAATAATTAGCTAGACTTAGTTATATAATTGGTTCCCCCTAGATCATGCACTATTCTCTCCTTTAGAATATAGGACAGTTTCTGAAAGTTCCACGTGTCACTTTCGTGTTTTAACCCATCAGACTTCTCATGGGCCTTCCTTTGTTTCTAGACTTGTTTTCAGGGTTTTACCTTTGTCTAGCCCAATACCCTTTTTTTGGGCATATAGTAATACTTTAGGAAATTCCTCATTTTTATTACAAATAAATAATTTGACTAATTTTTTGAATCTAAGAAATTTATTTATTTAACTTTTATTTTGAAACCTAGAGATATAGAGACTAACGGCGTTAAGTTTGAGGAACTGAAAGTGCACTTTTTAAATTTAAAGGATTAAAGTGAAACTAATTTAAACATAAAGGATTAAAATATACTTTAACACATTTTATATTTATCATCATTCAATAAATTTATTACAAATTACTTCATTTTTATTACAAATAACTAACTTACCTAATTTCTTTAATCTAATAAATTTATTTATTTAACTTTTGTTTTGAAACCTAGAGATATAGCATTTTATATTTATCATCATTCAATTCCTCCATTTTGTTTGGCCATACAATTTGATTTTAAAAATAATGCCAGAGACAACATTTCACGTTAGAGCTTTTGTCTTTTTATCTTTGATCCTATGCTCGTCGGCTAGAAGAAAAGCAAAAGGAAAAGCCCAAAACTAAGGGCTCGTTTGGTTTCAATTTTTTGAAACCTAGATTATAAATCTAGGCTTTCTCTTTCCTATTTTTTTCTCTTTTCTCTTTCCTACTTTTTATCTCTTTCTCTTTCTTACTTTCCTCTTTCCCATCCACTTTTTTCCCTCGGAATCCGTAAAAGCTATAACTTCCCAAACATAAATCACTTTTCGGATTCTGTGAAACTTCATTTTTACCTAATTTTTATCTCGAATTATGTGAAACCTAGGTTTTAAACCTGGTTCCCAAACAAGCCCTAAAAGAACTATCAAAAGCACATTATTCATCTGTGCATAAATCCAAATGGAAACAAGTCAGATCCAAATTGTGATCCAGAAATAAAATTATATATGTTTCATGAACCAAATGGAATATCACCTTAAATATATAAACAACAATGTGACCATCCTGTTGGCCAAAAAAAAAAAACAATGTGACCATCCTTTTATTTTTACTTCTGTTGACTACTCTGCTATTTTAATACAAGCTGTAATTAATTTTTCATGAGAGTCTAAGGAAGTTAAATAAATTAATCTAGATTTTATATACCACATCCGATCTTTAATATAAAAGGCAATTAATTTTCTTGAAAGATTAAATAACTAAATAAATTATTTAATTATAACATATATTCTTAAATATATGTGTGTATAATTAGATTATACATTAGTTTATAAGTCGTGCAAATTAATTTCAAAAAAGATAAATATATTGATTAATTAGTTTCCTTAACTATCGTAAAAATTCATCCGACTCTTGTATTAAGGATCAAATGTAATATGCATATAAATCAACTTCTTTAAATCTTCTTAACCTTTTTAACTTCTTTATTCAACTTCTTTGATCTCCTTAATTTAACTTTTTTTATTTAACTTCTCTAGTCTTCTTAAAAAGATCAAATGCCATTTATATTAAAAATAGAAGATATGAATATTTTTAACGGATATATATATATATGTGGTTAGGGAATTTATTGCACAGAGAAAATAAGTGCAAACTCAGACAAGAAATTTAAAAGTGGCAATGAGTAGTTTCTTTCATAGAATTATGGAGAGATAAGAGCATGTTGCAGAGGAGAAAGCAGCATCCGGGTTTCACTCATTTGATGTGCAAGAATACAAACGTGCATTGTTATCACATTTTGGGTCCACTAAGTTATAGCAGGCGAAATTGTAATAAATCATACCCTGTTCAATTTAAATTTAGGTAATGTGCATAACAAATGTTCGTTCAATTGATAGCGAGTTAACTTATAACTACCAAGGTAGTGATTTCAAATTCCGCTGCCATTTAAAGGACCTTATTTAGAGATGATTTGTAAGTATATCTGTAAACGCTTTTCGAACCTAGATGCATATATTAACCCAAATGAATCCTGACACCAAAATTACTTAAACTTTTATTATTTCAACGAATTCATATGTGCAACCAAAAAATGTTGGTTTAGTTGGTAAAAAATTGATTTAAGGTCGCGAATTCAAATTGCCTCTCTGATATAAAAACTTATTGATGAACGATACGTTCATGTTGATATGCTTGGGACCAAGTCCATCACGTTGATAGTGGATGGTCATATTATTTCCTTTTTTTTTAATAATCCCAACTACTCCTTTAGCCCCTGTTTTTAAGCAACTTTAATTTTTATGGGTTGATAAAATGTAATTTTACTTCATCTAAAAAATTAATACACTTTTTTCCATTTTAACCTTCAATGAATTATATGTTACTTTTATCCTTCCCGAAAGCGGATTTTCTCGTAATTATCTTTCTTATTTTTAAGTAATGGATGATTTAAATTTAATATTTTATAAAAATTTTATTATAATAGTTTATGTGTTAAGAATTTCATTATATTATATATATTGCATTTATAAATCATGTATATCATATTTTAATAATTTAAATTTATTTATTTATATTTATAATACTAATTTTATTAAATATTAAATTAAAACCCTCAATTTCTTTTTGATTTAAGGGTGAAGATATGATTATGAGAGAAAATGAGAAAGATGATTATAAGAGAAGCCAAATATCATCCTTTATCCCATGCGTTCTCTCTCTCATTTTTTCACTTATTCTCTTTATGATATAACGAGGTATTATCCCTATTTAACTGCCCGTAAGCACATAATTTTGTCTTGTTGGGATTCTATAGTCACCTAAAAGACGCATCGGATGTCAAAGTTCACGTCTCAAATTATACATTGTTACATACACATGCATGCTTAAAAAGGAAAGAGCAACACAACAGGTTACAGGAAACAAATAAAAATATAAGGCAATAAGCATGCTTACAAAGATTTAACTATTATTCTATTAATTCGATCGTATCACAATTAATGTCTATTTATTATAACTAAAAAGTAATTTAATGGTTAATAATAATTGAGTTATAAGAAAATTAATTACAATATGAATTCATAGATAGTTTAGTGTATGCACACGTATATACACATAATTCATTCTCTATAAAAATAAACCAAAAGGTAGTTATCTGCAATATAGTCATATATAATTTATACATATGGAAGAATTTTCAAAGTTATTTGCTACTCTATAGCTAGCAGGCAATCATGCTAAGTCACTTCAAAACTGTCAATGAGAGACTACAAGGTCATCAATATAAATATATATATATATAT
>JANTPZ010098227.1:0-38296 GCA_025593235.1 Vachellia pachyceras
TCCAATAAAGAAGCTATTCATTTACTTGGATTCCAAAATTGTTGGAGTCTGCAAACCAGTAATTAATCTATTTAACTAATAACTCCATGTTTTCCTTTCCTTTTCAAATTGTCCAGTAACCCATCTATTGTTTTCTTTTTGGTTATCATTGTAATGTACTTCTGCTCCATCTATTACATGATAAAAACAAGTCCTTAATTTCTTGAGGACAATCGGGCAAATTAAAGCAAGGGACAAGATGTTGGAAATTGTATCCTAGGAGTCAATTGTTGTACCTCAAACTATTTATTTTAATGTATTTTCTCTATTTAATTATCCAACTTTTGCATGTTTATTATGATAATTGCAGCCATGAGCAAATTATGAAGGCTGTCTTAAATGTTCCTGGTCGGTTATATATGAGCAACTTAACTGTGATAAGGTATTGAGATATTGTCAAAGTCTTGTGAGAATACAAGATACTAAACCGACCCGCTATGAGAAAGCTACATGGATTAAGTCATTAGCTTATCTCATATGTAATTACGTCACCATGCCCTTTGACTTGAGATCATCATGGATTCCTACAGGAAAGTCTCTAAGTTTTGACTTAGTCAAAAGTTACCTTTGACCGGGTGATGATAAAAGTTATAATCGGGCTTATGGGTCTTTCATGTGAAAAAATATAAGTGATCAAGAAGGGATTTATCCGTCCTATTAGTATATATATTATATATAATTTAAAATTACATTAATGTTATATAGATAATGTTAATGTACGTTAGTTTTAATATTTAATTTATTTGACAAATTAAATAATTTACATTGATTTAATTTATAAGGATAAATTAAGAAAAATTCGTTGGTTCATTATTTGGATTAATTAAATGGATATAATTTGATCAAATTAAGATTAATCCAAATTTAAATTTTAGAATTCGAATTTTATAATTTGGATTTCAGAATTTGCATATCAAGATTAATAAAAATTAATCTTGAATATATTTCGAAATTCAAATTTCAAGATTAGTAAAGATTAATCTTGAATATCTATATATCTTTATCAAATTTAGATTATCAATATTAATAAAAAAATTAATCTTGAAATATAATTATGCACCCTATGTGTTTTATAAATATGAGGGCTCACAAGCAATAGACGACATAAATTTTCAATTTGATTATAACATATATTTTGAAATATTTATATGTATAGTAAGATTATATATTAATTCACAAGTTAAACAAATTAATTTAAAAAAATTATAAGTATTCATTTTATTAATTTTCTTAATCTCTCGTAAGAAAGTAAAGTAAACTTATTCTTTATTTAAGTATATTACAATGGCATACAATTTTCTACGTTATTTTAGCAATTAACTATTTTATTTATCTATTTTATCCATCTTCTGAACTTCTCACTCTCAGCGACGCACTAGTCAACCGCGAAGATTCATCGACCAGAAAGCCTGAAAGAAATCACCCGTGGCTTTGTAACGTCATCCACGGAGGACCCCTACTTTTTTTTTATACAAAAATTTTAGGAGAGGGATTCGGCTCACCCACGTTCAAAGGATAGGGCACGTAACTCATGATTCACTGTGGCTTATCCCTACGGGCACTTGAGCATGTTATACAAGTAGGTCAACTCAGTTTCACTAAGCTATGGTGATGCCTCTCCAAGCGCTGCAACTAGAGTTACAACAAAGTGACATTCTCCAAGATCGAGCACTCTTCCTTTATGTGAAAATACTAACTCAATCCCTTCATCAGTTGAAGGGTTGGAGGACTCTTTGTGATGTAAGCTTTACATGGGCTTAGCCTTCTTTCACCAAAAAAAAAAAAGCAGCAGTCATCCATGGCACTCGGGGCCCAAAAATAAAAATGAATGGCTTGTGCTAGAGGGCGATCAAACCATAATTTAGTTTTTTACACATAATTTACCTATCATTAATTATCATATCTACATATTATCTAAATATTAATAAAAAATTTGATATTAAAATTATAGTTGCAACAACAAAAATTGATGTTAAAAATATTTATTATTTTAAAAAATAATTTAAAGCTTTCGATTCTTACCAAAAATTGTCAGCACAAAAAAGAAATAATTTTGCTTTTGATTTACTTTAGATTCATTTCAATTAAATATTTATTAGAAATTTGTGTTTTAAAATGGTTTTGATAAAAATAATCATATGCCTATACAAAAATAATATATATATATATAAGAAATACATACATAATGAGTATATTTTTTTTAGACCTGAAGTATAGTTTTTAACACTATAATATATGAATTCTTTAATTAACACTGCACTGCAATAAATAGTCTGAAAATACATTCAAGATTTGAAATTCTCTAAAAATTGTTCTGGTTCCAAGTCTAAAGTTTAAGTTCAGGCTCAATAACTGCCCAACCACAAAAAATTAATCTTTTTTCAAACCGAATTGGTATGAAGTCCGGCCCACGGTTCGATCGGCAAGACCGTTGGTTCCGATTCTTTAAAACACTGTAACAGGAGTAAAAATATTTTTTTATTTAGGACTTGATTACAAATTTCTCTTTAATGTTCGCTGCACAACTTTCTCTTCAAGTTGACAACACAACCCTTAAAAAAATATTAATTAAAAGCATTATATACGAAGCGGGAACATAGATTACATCACAAGAAAGACAGATAAAAAGAAACATATACAAATGAGGAACATATATTATTATTCACTTACTTTTATCCATCAATATTCTAAAGAGAAAAAGAGACAGAACTGCTAAAAATCCAAATTTAAAACTTTTATTGGTGGAAGAATTTAAGTTGGAGTACCAGTATTTTTTATTTATAAAAAATTTGTCAAAGCATATATAAATAATACGATATGGACTAATAAAATTTTTAAATTGAAACTTTAAATTTCACTCATGTTTTTTTAACATAAAAACCCTCCGAATCTTCTTTCGTTTCACTCACATCAAGAAAAGAATGACAGTATTAATAATAATAACAACAACAAAGAAATGAGAGCTCTTGCTTTCCTTCTACAAAATGTGCATCTTTGGGAATGATTTCTTCCCAACGGTGCACGCAAGTTAAGATAAAATATCTCAAAATCTGTACAAACTATCTTAAAATTTATAAAAACCATTTCGAAATCTACAAAACCACCTCGAAATCCATAAAATCACCTCAAAAAATCGTATCTCATTTCTCTCAATTAATTTCCCAAACACAATGATGGAATCCAACTGCTTTCCTTAATATAAAAGAGGACTTCTCTATTTTTGGATTCTCTAACCATGCTACTTGAGACCAGTTCATAAAGTTAAAGTGAACTGAGGGGCATTTTTACTTATCATTTTACATAAAAGCTTCATTTATATAAATCACAAGTAATAAAATAATTAACAGGACTCTGTTTGTAATTTGTATAAGACGCGTATTTCAACTATATATAAATTAACTAGAGGATCAAGAGATGAGATTCTAAGCAATGTTCATCACTGCAAGTCTTAATTTCCTGTACTGTGTCACTGTTGGTCTCTTTAATCTGATTAAGTTAATTAGTCACTTAATTAAATAAAACTGAGTTGTTGACTCTCTGAAAAAGCGTTTTTTTCATAACATCAGAAAATGCATTTGCATTATATATAACATGTAGATTGTAAACAACATTAATTGGAGAGGAATAACAAGCCAAAAAAAACAAAGAAAGAAATGGCGATCGAAGAACACCTTCGCCAACCACAGAGCAACAAACCCATACAACAGTCGTAACCAATTTAGGTTTACCATTAATCATCCCTTTACTGAGGGTGATGAACAAATCCTATAACTCATGGATCAATAATTAATTAGCACCGAATTGGAAAACAGAAGTAATTAGTTAGTAATAATTAATTAAATAATAGATGTCGGCGGGCTTCTTGACACTTCTCCATCTTGTTCTTGTTCTGATTCGTTTCCTGCTTGTTGTTGTTTTACTTTGGTGTCGTTCTTCCTCTTCTTTTTCTCGCTCCTCACTTTGGTGTCATTCTTCCTCTTCTTCTTCTCGTTCCTCTTCTACCTCCTCTTCCGGCTGCTGCTCCGGCCCCACGTAGAACGGCCGGGGCAGCGGCTCGGTGGAGAGACTGGCTCGGAGAAGATCTAGGTAGAGCTGAATCTGAGTTGCAGAGTAAAATACAAGAGGCATCAGAGCTAGGGCAATGTATATCGGTACACACTTAGACTTGTGCTTGGGATTGAGCTCAAAGACATGAGCAGCACTGAAAGAAAGGAGCATGGAGACGATGGAGACGAACAAGGTGAAGAAGCCAAAACAAAGCTTCAATGGCAGGCTTCGATGATATTGCTTGTATTCAATACGGGAGGAGTAAATGGAGAGGAAGGAGGCTAAGGAAGTGACGGAGAAGCAAAAAGAGACAAGCGCTGATAAAGAGAACACCCGGAAAGCTGGAGTGTAAGGTTCTATGACGGGCGTGCCGTCTCGTGAATTGTAACCTCCTGGGATTTGGTACGACGTTGCAAATGTTACGCCGGAAATAAGTGTTGACGCGACAATGTAATTCCCCGACATTTCCTTCACCCACTTGTCACTTCTTTTCAACATACCATCGTGTTCCTCCACGAACACCGTTGCCGGAGTTTTGCCCTCATTGTTTCGCTTATTCATGAAGATAAGGGGCATTAGTTTCTGCACATACTGCTCCCCGCGTCCAACATGTGTCGATGGTTAGTATGTGCATATTATATTAATTATGTTAAGTAATTAAATTCATGCTGAAACTAGTTTACCAACAAATTAATTAGAAAAAAACAACAAATTTTTTTTCCTCTAATGCTATATAATGCCCTCAGTAATATGTCAATTTTCCCATATGCCTTTTCTTTTTTTTTTTTACCATTGAATTATACGTAAAACAAGTTATATGTTTGAATTTCTTACAATTAAATTAAAAAAATTAAAATTGTACAATTTTATAGTTTTTCTTTGAAAAATCATAAAAAAGACTAAAAATGCACCATGCAATGATTATGAGATATCAAAATATGATCCGTTTTATCTAAAATCTATTTATCAAGAGAAAAGGTATAAAAAAACGGAGCATTAAAGAGAAGCACAGACTCAAAAGTCAAAACTCCACATTTGCAAAATAAGAAAGCTAAAATGGAGAATGCGGTCGAAGAAAAATATTATTTTCCCCAGATATTTTTGCCATGAGGTCATTAATATCCGAATTTTTCCTTATCATAATATAATTACCTGAAACCAGAGGACTTCCCATTGCAAGTAAGTGATGGAGACAGCCATATTGGCATTAACAGAACGCTTAGCGGCCAAGTGGAGTGCAGTATTTCCATTCACATCCTTTGCATACTTGAGCCTCTTCTCACCCCAACTCTGGTGCTTCATCAATTGCTTCAATATTAAGGTTTGTCTCTCCTCTATTGCCACCATCACTATGTTCTTCTTGTCCCTCGTTTCATCTTCTATCGCAATTGGTATCCGTCCTAGAATTTCCTTCACCACCTCCGTTGCGCCGTGTTTTGTCGCCGCCAACAATGCTGATGATGCCCATCCTTTGGCCCACCCTATAGACACGCACACGCAGGCACAACCCGCCATATTCAAATCCAAATTAAAGGGGAAAAACTTATGTATAAGGATAATAAAACTAATACACACGCATGCACATAGGGTAGAGTTAATGTGCGCATTTCTTCTCAAAATTTTCACTCAAAAAAAATGTTGCCTTAATAATCCTGATCCTGAGTCGAGTCCATGAGCTCCCTATTGGTTCTCGTGCCACATAAGTACTCTCGATGAGGAAACCTTGCTGCCGGAAAAAACCTCCAGATAGGACTCTGGAGTTGGGATTTCCGATCATCAACATGAAGAAATAAAAAAAGAAGAAGCAATAGATGACTCCCTGATGTCTGACAAGATGGAGAATGTGGATGGCTGTCTTGAAAATGATCCAGACGAAAGGGGGAAAATAGGGGAAACAATACAACATGAGGAAAATAAGTCACTATCCTAGATAGAGTTGCTGCTAGGCTTCAAAGGAATGGAGTTTAATGGGGTAGCTAACGGTAATTGAGATACTGAAAATGACCCCCTGATGTCCGAAATCTTAGACAGGACTTGGCCATTACCTGTTCCAACGGAAGAGATGAGAAAATTAATGTCCATATACCCAGTGGTCCCAGAAACAGAGGAAGAATATAATGAAAACTGTCTGATATGGAACAATGCTCTAATCATTACGATTCTGAGGGCTAGGTTTAACGTCTACAAATTAAAGGAGCGACTCAGCCGCTTATGGGGATTCATTGATTATGACTTGATAGACTTATCAAACAACTACTATTTGGTTAGATTCAAGAAGGGAGCCGAAAGTTGGGGAGTTAAATATAAGAGAATATTGTTTGAAGGTCCGTGGGTAATTGCTCACCACACGCTGCTTGTGCAACGATGGATGCCATACTTTGTTCCATTCCATAATCCTCTGGGTTAAGTAGCTATCTAGGTAAGGATTCCCCATATTCCTATCCACTTTTACTCAAGGAAATATATTTGGAGGCTAGGAGATATGATAAGGAAGACACTTATGGTAGACCTTCACACCTTATCAAGCACATAGGATAACAACACATGAGTTGAACGCTGTCAATTTGCTAGAATCTGCGTTGAAATAGATTTATAGAAAAAATTCATTCCAAGAGTCATATGTTCGTTTGCTCTGTTCAATGCTAAACATGAAGGGCTTAGTTTGATATGCTTTGATTATGGAAGGTATGGTAATAGAAAAGAAGTTTGCCCAAATCCAGCTCTAGTAGAACACCCAAAGCCCCTGTAAACCCAGAACTTGTACCAAGAATGTCACCGGAAAAAGCGTTACCAACGGAGGAGGATAAGTTTGGACCGTGGATGTTTATCAATGAGTCAATTAGGGCGCGTTATCCGAGGGTAAATCAGAAAGTATGCAGATAGATGGAAATAGGTCTGTGGTGAAGACAGGAAGGAAAGAAGAACAAAAAACTTTTCAATCAAAATACACTGTAATAACCGATTTGGATAAATATCTACAGCAGACAAGAAATTTTTCAGCTATACCCTTGAAGAAAGTAGACCTGCACATTGTAGGAAAAGGATGAGGAAAAAAATGAGCCCTACACCAAGCTAGAGACCACATATGTATCAAGGAAAAAGGACAAATCACATGATAATGCAAAGAGCAAACATAGCGAGATTGAAGCAGGGAAAAAGAATGATAAGCCAACACTACTGGGGCCTATGGAGAAACCCATAAGTTGCAGGGTGAGAAGCTGTAATGAAAATAACAGGTTCGTCAGGCAAGAATCTAGGCCAAAAAGGGAACCCATAGAGTCTGCTCTGTAATTAGTGGGAGTCAAAATAATGATAAGCCTAAATTACTATTCAGCACCCCAACTGGTCTGAATCTCCAAAGACAAATTATAGTATGGGGCTCCCACAGGCAGGAATAGTAGTAGATAATGTGCATCAACGTTATCCCAGTTCAAGCAGCATTACCATAGGAGTCCCACAAGCTATTATGATGAATGGAGCTAACAGAAATAGATGAGGACAGAAATATAGGAGTATTGCTTAAGAATGGGTTCATAAAATGATGATTCAGAGCGACTTAGAGCTTCAAATGGAGGGGAACTGCTGGATAAGTAAGTTCTGGCTTTCCTTGTAGTCTTAAGGTTTTCCAATGATTGTTGCTTCTTGGAATTGTCGTGGAGCAGGCGGTAAAAAGTTTCCACGAATGATTAAGGAGGTGACTGAGAAATATGCAATTAATGTGCTGGGTTTAGTTGAAACTAAAATCAGTGGGGACAAAGCCGAAAAAGTGGTACATCAGTAAGGGGTACACGTATTGGATTTGAGTAGAGGCAACT
Source organism: Vachellia pachyceras (assembly GCA_025593235.1). Lineage (NCBI taxonomy): Eukaryota > Viridiplantae > Streptophyta > Magnoliopsida > Fabales > Fabaceae > Vachellia > Vachellia pachyceras. Next base: position 7,902 of record JANTPZ010098227.1, read on the forward strand.
GGGTTTGTAGGGGGCATTTGGGTCTTATAGAATGAAAGTGTTGCGGTGGTTGAGTACATCACTTCAAGCACCCAAATTATGCATTGCAAAATTATCGATAAATCTTCAGGAGACACGTACTTTGCCACCTTTGTTTATGAAGATACGCCTGTTCAAAAAAGGAAAAGCCTCTGGGATTCCTTGAGGGACATAACAAGAACGATGCAAACAGCTTAGTTGATGATGGGCGACTTTAATACCTTCCTTGGTCCTTCTGACAAAGAAGGAGGAGGCACACCAGATAGTCACTCAAAGGATCAGTTTCATTCGTGTATTAATTCATATGGCTTATTGGAAATCCCTTTTGTTTGGGATTTACTTAGGGAAGGGAAGGCATTCGGGAGCGTCCAGATTGGACCTTCTGTAATTTGGATTGGGAGCTTTCCTACCCCTAGCTCAAAACATTTCACCACCTGCGCTTTAAATCAGATCATAGAATTATTATTATTATTGTTGATGATAGTAAAACTCGAAAGCAGGGGAGTAATATGTTGTTCAAATACGAAGCAGCTTGGAGTCTTGAATTAGATTTCAAGAAGGTAGTACAAGAATCATGGAAAGGGAAGAAATGTATTAAGGGACGGACAACCTTTGAGTCAAAAGTTACTAAGTGGAACAATAAGGCAGTGGGGAATATTCTACGGAAAAACAGGAACTTATTAGAAGACTTGAGGGTATAGACAGGGTGAGATAGATGAATCCTCAGAATGGTTTGCACAAGCTTGAAGAGATTCTTTGGATATAATACAACAAGTTGAGTAATCAAGAAGAGCTATTATGGTTTCAAAAGGCTCACTGCAAGTGGCTTCAATTCAAAGATAAAAACTCAAGATTCTTCTTGCATCAACAAAGATGAAGGGGAAAAAACAAAATTAAGGCTTTGGAGGATGATAGGGGTAATTAGGTCATAAACACCTTGGAGGTCAAATGTATGGCTCAAATATTTAATATTTAATAGGGGTAATGTTACTACCCTTCAAAATTTAATAGGGGTAATTAGGTCATAAACACCTTGGATGATAGGGGTAACGTTACTACCCTTCAAAATTTTCAGATCTAATATTTAATATTACGTTTGTCTGGACGGATTTGAAAGGTTAATAGGCATGAATGATTCCCCGTCTTCGTGTGGGATGCTTTACCTTTATCCAACGATAAGGCGGCACTCATCTTGTTCATACCACGAATGTTGCGGTCAACCATTGCCTCATACCAAATGTCGTTTTCTATAAGTTGTCTCATGATCTCCAAACCTCTTTCATATCTCTTCTCCTTCTCTGCATACATACATGCATACATAAAATATTTATATATTAATGAAATTCTTTATTTCCTCTGAAAGAGGCAAAAACAAAAAAAGGAAATTAAAGAAAGAAAGATACAGGAAGGACAAGGAGGACGATTAACCTAGGAATCTGGAAAAAGCTGCATCGGTCTCCCCATCACACGTCTCCGTTTTTCTTTTGCTCGCCAGTGTCGTCTCGAGTTGATCAATCTGAACAGAGAGTTCTTCTCCAACACTCCTATCGATCCTAAACATTCCTACACGAATGACTTTAGGTGGGGTGTAATAATAATCATGGTTAGTTCACAGGGAAAAAAACAAACAAATTGATGACATAATATATATATATATATATATAATCCAGAGGTAGCGCTTACGGAGATTGAAGCATAGTTTCTCCCACCAGTTGAGTTCAATCCCACCCTTAAATGCGGAAGGAATAGAGGCAAGGATTTCCAGAGGTGACTCGCCCTTTTCATTGATCGAATAAGAAATTTCTTTGCAAAGTCGAATTATAAGTAACGACATATCTGCATCATCCATGCACACATATATGTATGTATTGTATTAAACTCGAAATAATTCCTAGATAGACAAAGCATGCATGGCAGAACAAGTTAGCTCAGTAAGTAACTGACCGAAGAATTCTCTCTTAATAGTGCAGTGAAGGATAGTATCCCCATTGAGTCTCCTGCAGCAGCTTAACCTATCTTCGTCACCAACAGCATCCAAGAGATAGAGGAAGGCGTCACAGTGACCATAAATAGCAGCCAAGAACACAGGCGTCTCCCCACGCTCGTTACGCTCCATGATCTTCGGTTCAGGGACATCATTATACTTAAGCTTTATTAATTTATCATAAGAAAGGGTGAAGTAACATCAAGGATATTTGCCAAGAGCATCCTGCAACCCTAATCTTTTTATATATATTTGATCGAGCACTTGATGATATTATTTTTCTGAAAGATCCAACACCTTCTCTTGATGTCATTTTTACATGAAGACGCCACGCCAACATTGGGAAATGTAACATCAATTATATCGAACACTTTAATCTTATCTATAATATTTTAGAGTCTTTAAGCATAAAAAAGACATAAGGTACTAAATGCAATTGGTAAATAAGATACACTATTAACGAACGTGAACTCTAGTAGTCACAACAATTAAGATCGCCTGTTAAAAAAAGGGATTGAATAATGAGTATAAAAGAGAGAAGTTACGAGTGAGTCTTGGTGACTGGCGATGTAGCGGCACATGGGAAGAGAGCCACGAGCGGCGGCGACGTGAAGAGGAGTGTTGACGGCGATGTGCAGGGCGGTGTCTCCCCAACCGTTGATCTTGGTGGCTTGAATGGCGGGAACACACATGAACATGCGTACAATACAGTCCCACCCTTGTTGATCAGCCTTCATCACCAAATCATACAGATTCTAAATCCTCCATCCCCGTCGCCACCGTTCCTTCCTCAACAGCTTCCATCTTTCTTAGTCACTGCCAACAAAACACTTCACAACTATACGCACCGGAGATCAACGGTAATATAGACTGAGTTGCTCATGAATGTAGTATAAGTAGGCAGATAAATTAACGGCCCAATGGGAATATATTGCTTTTATTTTAATCAAACGAAAGCCACGTTGATAACCCCGAGGCCCACATGGAACCAGTTCCCGTTGGGCAATTTGTTTAATAGGGAGAGTCCATATTTAATCTTGGATTTGATTTTTTTTAAAAAAATATGTTAATGAGGATAGAAGTTAAAATAAAAATAATGTCTTAAATATTAATTTTTTGAGAAGTTGATTTTTTTATAAATAAAGAACCCCAAAAAATATACTCCCCATAATATATATGTATATGGCTAAATTTCCGTATTTGCACCCCCAACATGATGGGGAAAGGGGTATCATTGCCTGATAAGTAAGGGATTTAATTATAAAAAATTAGTAATGATAAGTTTTATTATAGTTAATATCATTATCAATCTTTATGATTCGATCAAATTTACAAATTTTAATTCAAATCTTTGTAGATTTAAAGAGTTGGTTTTAATTCCTGAAGTTTAAAAATATTTGATCTGGACTTAACAATTAAACCCTACGCTTAGCTTATTTGGATGCCATTTCTGAAATTTAGGTTTTGTCTAAGAACTCACATTTTAAAAAAAACTATTTTGGATACAAACCTCAATTTGAAACCTAGATTTTGGAAAAAGTTATTTTTTTGTCAAATCACAACTTCTCTCCTAATAAATTGTCTTTTCCCTACTTTTTCTTTCTTTCTCTTTCCTACCTACTTTTTATCTTGGAAATCGTAAAAGCAAATAACTTCCCAAACATGATCTCTTAAAACCTAGGTTTTGAAACCTAAGTTTTACCTCAGAATCTTAAAATCTTTTTTGAAAAAGACTTCTAAACAAACTCGTAGTAGCTTTTGCCTTTTAGTTATTGTCCCTGTATTAAACTCATACAAAATACTTATAAAATTGCATGGATAAAAAATGATTATTTTAAAATCATAGGATTCGAAGTCAAAATTCAGTAGAACTATTAGAACCATGATATATGAAACCCCTCTATGGATAACAATTTTGATATTTTATTGAAAAATAAATTATTTTAAATTAAAGTTATCATTATTTTTTTTATAGAAGGACGCCGAATGTTACTTTGGAAAAAGAGTAAAGCAGCTGTGCAACTCGAAAATCGAAATGCTTCCTGAGTTTGCGCGGTGTAATGCGATAAGAATATTATCTTTGGCACGTGCGAGTAGTGTGTGTGGGTGCGTGTGGAGTCTGGAGAGATGAAGCAAACCAAATAAACAAATGAATGAGTGATCATTGGAAAAATATAATTAATAAGGGATATATGTACATTAGTATGGATGAGAGATGGAAATAAGGGTTGGATCCGTAAACCCATCATAGTGTGACCGGTTCGGGCTGGTATTTTGTCAGTCCGCTAGGGGGTGGGGCTCTTCCAGCACCGAGCCCACTTTTTTTAAATTTTAAAAATATTATATCTTATATATTTTTACCTTTTCATCTTAATATTTTTTATAAAGATAAAAATAATATTATATTTTATTTTTTATGATAAATAATACTTAATACATTAAAAATAGTAGAAAATATTTTATTTTTCATATCAACTTTCTATAATACTATATTTAAAATTATAACAAAACATTAATACTTAGAATCTTTAAAAACTTAAAAAAATTCATTGTTGAAAATTTATTGATGGAAAAAAAATCATTTGACTATACAATCTTATAAAAAAAATTGAGAAGAAAAGAGAAAAAAGAAAGTTTAATATTAAAAAAAAGTATTTTCAGAGAGTTGACGGGCTCGTGTTGTATATCTGCAACCCGCCAACCGGTAGGGTGGTCTACCCAACTAGTAGTGGTAATGCGGGTTGTAAATTTGGCGGGCTGCGGGTTGGCAAAAGCCAACCAGCCACCCTGAACCAGCGGGTTAGGCGGGCTGGGCCCGCGGGTTGGCGGGCCAGCTCGCCTAACCCGCCATTTAATTTTTATTTTTTTTAAATTATATTTTATGTATTTTTTTAACATTTTTTTCATCCCAATATTTTTTACAAAGGAAAAGTAATATTAAAATCTATTTTTAGGAAATTATTAAACACTTATTCATAGAATTTGAAAGAGAATAGCATAAATATGCAATCTTATAAGAAAAAACTGGGTAAAAAAAGAAAAAAGAATTTATTTTTTATTTTTTAAAAAAAATAAAAAGTTGGCGGGCTGGTGGCGGGCTGACCCGCCCAGCCCGCCAACCCGAGCGGGTCAGCCCGCAACCCGCGGGCTGGCCCACTTTACCGGTACTATACCCAACCTGCAAACCCATGTGGGCTGCAGGCTTACCCGCATCCCATCCCTAGTATTAATGCTTAAATAATATGAATACGAATATGGAACAAGTATTGAAGAAATTATTCAATTTAGGCGTCCTATTAGCTAGATCACATGTCATGATTCTATTGGAAGAAAGACAAATTAACATACACAACGTATCGAACTACTTCAGTTCCATTGATTAGTTGATATAAGATCACAACATCTTTTTTTTTTAATTAATATTTGCAAGACTGTTAATCATGTAGAACAAAAACTAATTTTTTTATCACAACATCACATTAGAGGTCCTATACTTTCACAAATTTTTAATTTGATATATATACTTTTTCCCCTCTTAATCAAATCTATAATTTTGTTTTGTTAACTTTTGTACTGAGGTTAACGTTGTTAGTGGATTAAAATTATTGGAGTCAATTTTCTTAAGAAAATGAAATTAAGGGATTTAATTAAAAGATTACGCATCGGTACCAAAATTAAAATTAAGAGAAAAATATAAGTATATTTAGCATGTTTTCTGTTTACTTTTTTTTAAAGGCCAATTGAATCTTCGTTCGTTTCTCATACACCAAGCAACGAATAATAATTAAAAAAATAAAAGCTCTTGCTTTCCTTATAAAAAATTATGGAAACCCAGCACCTTAATATGATGCTCTCATTAAAAAATAACACCTTTTGCTATCAATTCCCACCGTTTGCTTTTCTTTTTCTTTTTCCTTTCTGTGTTCAAACAAATGGTTTTCAGGTACGATGAAGAATCCCTTTCCACCATCAGCTGCAAGTTTAGTTAGTAATATTCCTTTTGCTTTCTGTGTTCAAACAATTATCACTGCTTGCTGTTCAAACAATTTGATGAGTCAACAATTTCTGTTAAGAGAAATTAACGGTGTTAAATTTAAAGGACTGAAAATGTACATTTTAAACTTAAAAAACTAAATGAAACTTGACACAAACATAAAAATATTAAAATTATAGTTTAGTCTAAATTTAATAACAAAAAACATCTCACAAGTTAATAACATGATGACAAATTTCAATCCAATAAATGACAAAAGGTTCATATCGTAAGTGTTGATTGATTGATTAATTAGTAAGATTGAGTAAAAAAAGATTAATTTATTAATAAGCACATAAACTTTGAAGAGTTTTATAAGTCTTTTGCTAGCTTAGAATCGATATATGATCGCATATGAGACCTTGTTTGGTTATTGAGGATAGTGAAGGGAAGAGGAATGGGAAATCTTTTTTTTTTTTTTTGATTTGGAGAAAAAACAATGAAGGCATGCATGTGATTAAAAATAATTTTTATTAATTTCTCTCTCTCTCTCTTCCTAAATCTTCTCTTGTTAAAATTTAATGTCCATTTCATTGGAAGCGAATTGATTAATTTTTTTTATTCACCATACAAGAAAATAAATGCAATATCTTAGAGTGGTTAGCCAAAAAAATCGAATATCTTAAAATTTGAAGCTAAATTTGATTACGGTAAGAAAGTGTCTTCTTCATAAGAAAAGGTGAAATTATAATTATAATTATAATTAAGTCCAATTAAAAATTTAAAAAATTATATTCGGTATTTATCAAATAAAATTAAACTAAGACAAAACAATTGCAATTTCTTCGTCTCATTACATTACTTCACAAAATCCCACTGAAGCAAAGAACTTGAAGCTCATTGATAATTTTTTTTAGGAAATATTCGTCAAAGCACCTGGTATTAAAAAAATATTAATACTGGTATGAATTAATCTCATCTAATTTTTCTGTAATGAAAGACAGAATGGGCATCGTTTTATTCGCCTTTTCAGTGTGATAGAAATATTTAAACAAATTTCTTAATCATAACTTCTATTTTAAAATATTTATATTGATACTAAGATTACATATTAATTCCTAAGTTAAGTAGATTAATTTAAAGAAAGATGGTAAATATATAATTTTATTAACTGTCTTACTCGTTAGTAATAAAGTAAAGTAAACTTGTCACAAAAAAAAAAGTAAAGTAAACTTATTCTTAAATTGAGTATATTATACCGGTACGTTTTTGTTAACTATTAACTATTTTATTTATTTATTTATTTTATCCATCTTCTGATGATGTTCTCAGTCTCGGCTACGTACTGGTGAACAGCGTAGATTCATCGACCAGAAAGCCTGAAAGGAATAATCCATGGCAATATCGTGTGTGTTTGAGAATTTCGTTAGAAGAAATTTGTTACAATTTTCTATGTGATTTTATAGATTTCGAGATAATTTTACATATTTCGATATGGTTTTATGGATTTCAATATGGTTTTTACAAATTTCGAGATGGTTTTGTCTTGACTTTCATGTACCGCAGAGAAAAATGAATTCCTAAACAAGTACATTATGGGCAAAAAAACCCGAAAAGTTTGGTGTTACGTGTCGGTTCCTATGGCAATGGAGGAATCTACAATTACACGCTCTTAGGAGGTTTGTTTGACATTCAGTTTAAAAAAGTTAAAAGCTCATTTAACAGTGTTTTTCAGCGAAACGAAGTAATTTTCTATATATTTATCTCAATTTATATAAAAACACATCTCTACTAAATTCCTGAACGAGCACTAACTGACTTCAAGAGACCCCACCAGGGAGAGCAACAAATATTTGAAGCAATTTGGCAAAGAGTGGGATGATGACAGGCTGGAACAAATAATGACAGCGAAACGCAATTGGTGAAGTGGAAATTGGCCCCAGTTGGCGATAAATTCAGGAAGTCTAAAAATCAGTTCAATATTTTTTCCGTAATATAAGATAATCTTCTTCATATATTTACCTTGATTTAATAAAAGCACTTCTTTACCGCTTTCTCAAACAAGCCTTTAATAGCTTTTCATACAAAATACTTTATAAAATTGCAAGGATAAAAATGATTATTTTAAAATCATGAGAGTCACAGTCAAAATTCAGTAGAACTATTAGAACCATGATATATTAACCCTCTTTATGGATAACAATTTTGATATTTTATTGAAAAATAACTTATTTTAAATTAAAGTTATCATTATTTTTTTATAAAAGGATGCGCGAGACTGCTCTCTTTTATACATATATATATATATATGTATACATATAATTATATATAAAATAGGAGGCCGAATGTTGCTTTGGAAAAAGAGTAAAGCAGCTGTGCAACTCGAAAATCGAAATGCTTCCTGAGTTTGCGTGGTGTCATGCGACAAGAATATTATCTTTGGCAAGTGCGAGTAGTGTGCGTGGGTGCTTGTGGAGTCTGGAGAGATGAAGCAAACCAAATAAATAAATGAACGAATGATTATTAGAAAAACATAATTGGAATAAGTATTGAAGAAGGTATTCAACTTAGGCCTCCTATTAGATCAAACTTTATGATTCCATTGGAAGAAAGACAAATTAATACACACAACGTATCCAACTACTTGAGTTCCATTGATTAGTTGATATAATATCACAACATCTAATTTTTTAATTAATATTTGCAAGTCAGTTAATCATGTACGAGAAAAACTAATCTTCTTTAAATCACAACAGAGATCGGGTGTGTTTGGGAAGTCTGTTGAAAGAAATGATTTTACAGGTTTCGAGGTATTTTATGGATTTTAAGATGGTTTTATAAATTTCAAAGTGGTTTTAATGAATTTTGAGATGGTTTTAACAGATTTCGAGATATTTTTATAGTGGAATGTGTGTACTGTTTGAAAAACGGTGTTCCCAAATAAGCATATATCCTATACTTTCACAAATTTTTAAGTTGATACTTATTTGTTTTTTCCTCTTGATTAAATCTTTAATTTTATGTATGTTTGGGAATCTGTTAGGAAAAAGGAGTTTACAGCTTTTGATAAGAATTTACGGAATCCAAAAAGAATTTACAGATTTTAAGATGGTTTTTATAGATTTCGAGATGTTTTTGTCTTAACTTACATGTACCGTTGGAGAAACAGTGTTCCCAAACAAGAACTTTGTTTTGTTAACTTTTATATATAGGTTAATGGTGCGAGTGGATTAAAATTATTGGAGTTAATCATGTTAAAAAATAAATTAAGTGATTTAATTAAAAACACGCAGCGGCACCGAAATTAAAATTAAGAAAAAATATAAGTATCTTTACTATGTTTTTTTTTTTACTTTTTTCTCCCATCAAAATGACGGCTGAAAAAGGCACATTGAATCTTCGTTCCTCTTACCCCAAGAAAAGGAATAATAATTAAAAAAAACGAGAGCTCTTGCTTTCCTTATAAAAAATTATGGAACCCAGCTCTTTAATATCTAAACTTGGCATGTTTGCGTTTCTTTTTCTTTTTCCTTTCTCTGTTCAAACAAATGTTTTTCAGGTACGATGAAGAATCCCTTTCCACCATCAGCTTCAAGTTTAGTTGCTAATATTCTCTTTATTTTTGTAGATAAATTTATACACTTAGGGCTTGTTTGGAAGCTAGTTGTGAAATCTAGATTTGGTTTCAAATACTACTACAAAAGATACTTTTTACGGTCTATTTTAAACCCAATTGATGCCCTTTCTAAGGGGGTATCTATGTAAGGGGAGTAGAAAGTTATGGTCTACAGGGCCCTATATCATATAACGCGCCGTAGGGTCAACCCTAAGGCTATATTTTTTTTAAAAAAAAGTTTTGTTTAATTTTATTTAACTTTTTTACCACATCTGATTCAGTTTATAGTGGTAATTTCATTTTGTACACCAGATCAAGTGTAGACATATTAAACACATCTGAGTTAAAAACAAAAGTCATTGTGGCGGAGAAACACAAAATTCATCAAGAGTTAGATGTATATATCTACCTAAGCGAAACACAAAAGTCATTGTCTTATTTACTGAGCAAAGATCATTTGTACATTTGTAGCAGAAAAAAATAAATGGAAGGGCCTTTTGCGCCCTATTTGGGAGATAGGGCGTCTAAAGTGTCATTGAAAGGGCCTTTGGCGCCCTATATGATATATTGACACTTTAGGCACCCTATCTTGGTATAGGGTGCCTAAAGGATCACTTTAGGCGCCCTATCATCTATATAGGACGCCTAAAATCACGTCCTTCATTTTTTACTCTCTTTTTTAAAAAAGGATGCGAATTTTAGTAGTAAAATCTATACTCTGTAGTAGTGAAAACGATCCAATTACAAAAAAAATTTTGAAAAGCTATTTTGGTTACAAAACCTCAATTTGAAACCTATGTTTTCTCTTTCCTACTTTTTCCACTTTTTTCTACTTTTTCTCTTTCCTCTTTCATACTTTTTTCCTTCTTTCTCTTTCATCTTTCCTACTTTTTTCTTTTTCCTACCCACTTTTTTGCCTCGGAATCCGTAAAAGCTAATAACTTCCCAAACATAAATCACTTTTCAAAACCTAAATTTTTCTCGGAATCTGTAAAAGTTATTTTCCAAAATCTATTTTTCAAAACCTAAATTTTTATCTTGAAATCTGTAAAAACTATTCTGAAAAGGGTTTCCAAATAAACCCTTAATTTATGAACTGAAAATTTCAGTGCTTTAATCCTTGTATATTTAAATTAATTTAATTTTTATTCATTTTAATTTCTTAATTTATTTTTTGTCATATGGTGCTATTTTAATATGTGGATCACAGACTAGGAATTGCTGCAAGACTTATCATTGGTCAACTGTGTCCTAGATGACACAAGTGTAAAGCACTGCTGAAATAAATACTTTTAACGTTCATTATTTTGACCTTTTTATGTCCATTCTCCGAGGGATGTCGTTGCTAGAGATTACGTGACAGTGGCTCTCACGTTCAACATAAAACCCATTTCACATCCATTTCATTTCAAACTTGACCTTTTTCATTTTATGTGAAAAAGCAAAAAGATAGTATTATAAAAAAATAACAAGGATAAAGTGAAGTTATAAAACAGACAAGAATTAGCAAATATAAGAAAAGGAAAAAAATAACGAGGATAAAGTAATTAATCTATTTAATTAATAACTCCATATTTTCCTTTTTCTTTTTAAAATCAAATTATTCAATAACCTGTCTATTGATTCCTTGTTGTTGGTTATCACTGTACTTCTGCTCCATATATTACATTATAAAGACAAATTTTTAATTTCTTGAGGGCAATCGGGCAAATTAAAAAGCGAGGGGCAAGAGAGCTTAATTCCTTTATTATATTACAAAATAAAGCGACAAGGAACAATACCAGCTAATAAATAAATAAATAAAAAGATTAATTTATTAATAAGCACGTAAACTTTGAAGAAGTCCTTTGCTAGCTTAGAATGGATAATATGATCGCATCTGAGGCCTTGTTTGGTTAGTGAGGATAGAGGAGGGAAGCGGAATGGGAAATCTCGTTTTTTTGTTGTTTTTTCTTTTGAGGTTGATTTGGAGAGAAAAACAATGAAGGCACGTGAATAAAAATATTTTTTATTAATTTTTCTCTCACTTCCTGAATCTTCTCTTGTTAAAATTTTATGTCCATTTCATTAGAATCGAATTGATTAAATTTTTTTTATTCGCCATAAAAGAAAATGAATGCAATTATATCTTAGAGTGGTTAGCCAAAAAATCGAATATCTTAGAATTCGAAGATAAATTTGATTACGGTAAGAAAGTGTCTTCTTCATAAGAAAAGTTGAAATTATATTTATAATTAAGTCTGATTAAAAATTTTAAAAAAATTATATACTGTATTTATAAAAAAATAAACTAAGACAAAACAATTGCAATTTCTTCGTCTTATTCCATCACTTCACAAAATCTCACTGAAGCAAAGAACTTGAAGCACATTGATAATTTTTTTTGGAAGTATTTGTCAGAGCACCTGGTAATAAAAATATATTAATACTGGTATCAATTAATCTCATCTAATTTTTCTTTAATACAAACAGAATGGGCATCGTTTCATTCCCCTGTGATTGAAAGATTTAAATAAATTTCTTAACTATAACATATATTTTGAAATATTTATATTGATATTAAGATTAGTGCATGTTTGGAAATATGTTAAATGAACGATTTTATGGATCCTGTGAGAGGAGTTTTGTGTCGGCTTGCGTGCAACGTGATTAGGAATCACTTCCCAAACACACACTTAAAGAAAGATGGTAAATATATCATTTTATTAACTTTCTTAATCCCTTGTAATAAAGTAAAGTAAACTTATTCTTAAATTGAGTATATTATACCGGAATTTTTTTGTTAACTATTAACTATTTTATTTATTTATTTTTATCCATCTTCTGATGATGTTCTCAGCCTCAGCTACGTATCAGTGAACCGGACGGTTCAGAGTATTTTCAACAGTCTCAGTGTGAGTTCTTTGATTTCTATACCACCTGACATTGTGGGACAATGAGTAAAGATTCTTCGTCTTAGGATGTGCTGATCCAATGAAGCCTGCATGCAAGTTTCCTTTTCATGCTGATGATTGCCCATATTGCTATAAACCTCATTCTGGTCAGGGTGGTCCTGTTTATATAATCATGATTCAGAATGATGAGGTTCGTGACCCAAGTTTTTATATCTTAACTTCAAGTTTCCTCTTCCTTCCTTCCACTGCTATGAACATTTCTAGTGTAAAATAATGATAAAGATTTTCCATACATATCTCAAGCTCATTTTCTTTATATGAATTATTTCCAGATACTCGGGAGATTAGACAATGACATCCCGTTTTAGTATTTTATTACTTCTGAAATATTAATTGCGTCTTGATGGATGTGCAGATGTCTGTCCAAGAGGTTCCTGCAAACTCAACGGTTATGGATTTGGTGGAAAGAGTTGGGCGTGGAAGCTCTGGACCTTCTTCACTGAAGGAAGAATTGAGGCTGAGGCTGACGCTGAACCAAGAGCCTGTAAATGATCTTACATGCAAGTTGGAGATGGGAGACGTGGTGGAGCTCTCTCCAGCCATACCTGACAAGTCGCTGACTGAGTATCGGGAAGAAATCCAGCGTATGTATGACAGAGGGTTAACTATATCAAGCTTAGTGCCTGCTGCTGCTGCGAGTGGTATGATTGGCTCAAGAAGCTGACCTTTGGTGTTGGGATGCATGCTGCCGGTAACCATGTTGTGTCAATTGTTCTGTGTGAATATGGATGTAAAATTGTAAATGTCTTGTAGGGGTTCACTAACTTGATTCAACTATGTGCTGAATGACTGATACTGTATTTATTCCTCTTATAGCCCATATAGTTTTAAGGTTTGTGTGGTATGCGATTGTTCCTCACCATGAGGTTCCCCAAAAAAAAATATTCTGCACCATAATAGGACCGTTGGTTCCGGTCCTTTAAAACACCATAATAGGAGTATAATATTCGCTGCACAGCATTCTCTTCAAGTTGACAACACAACCCTGAAAAAAATATTAATTAAAAGCATTATATACGAAGCAGGAACATAGATTACATCACAAGAAAGACACAGATGAAGAGAAACATATATAAATTAGGAACATATATTATTATTCACTTTCTTTTATCCATTAATATTCTAAAGAGAAAAGAGAGAGAGAACTGGTAAAAATCTAAATTTAAAACTTTTATTGGTGGAAAAATTTAAGTTGGGATATCAGTACTTTCTATTTATAAAAAAAATTGTCAAAGCACATACAAAATAATATGGTGTGGACTAATAAAATTTTTAAATTGAAACTTTAAATTTCACACGTTTCTTTAAATAAAAACGCTACGAATCTTCTTTCGTTTCACTCACATCAAGAAAAGAATGATAGTATTAATAATAATAATAATAAAAACAACAAAGAAATGAGAGCTCTTGCTTTCCTTAAATACAAAATGATGGAACCCAATTGCTTTCCTTGATATAAAAGAGGACTTCTCTATTTTTGGATTATCTAACCATGCTACTTGAGATTAGTTCATAAAGTTATAGTGAACTGAGGGGCATTTTTATTTAATATTTTTACATAAAAGCTTCATTTATATAAATCACAAATAATAAAATAATTAATAGGACTCCATTTGTAATTTGTACAAGACGCGTATATTCAACTATATATAAACAATTCAGGCAAAAAAAACTATATATAAACAAACTAGAGGATCAAGAGATGAGATTCTACGAGCATTTTTTCATAAAATCAGAAAATGCTTTTGCATTTTAACATGTAGATTGTAAACAACATTAATTGGAGAGGAATACCAAGCCAAAAAAATGATAAAAAAAAATGGCGATCCAGTAACTCCTTCGCCCACAACGGAGCAACAAACCCATACAACAGCCGTAACCAATTTAGGTTTACCGTTAATCATCCCTTAAACTCATGGATCAATAATTAATTAACACCAAATTGGCAAAGAGTAATTAATTAGTAATAATTCATTAAATAATACGCTTGATGTCGGTAGTGTCAGAGCCGGGCTTGTTGACGCTGCTCCATCTTGTTCTCGTTCTGATTCGTTTCTTGCTTCTTCTTGTTTGACTTTCGTGTCGTTCTTCCTTTTCTTCTTCTTCTTCTCGTTCCTCTTCTACCTCCTCTTCCGGATGCTGCTCCGGTCCCATGTAGAACGGTCGGGGCAGCGGCACGGTGGAGACACTGGCTCTGAGAAGCTCTAGGTAGAGCTGAAGCTGAGTTGCAGAGTAAAATACAAGAGGCATCAGAGCTAGGGCAACGTATACAGGGACACACTTAGACTTGTGCTTGGGATTGAGCTCAAAGACATGAGCAGCACAGAAAGAAAGGAGCATAGAGACGATGGCGACGAACAAGGTGAAGAAGCCAAAAAAAAGCTTCAATGGCAGGCTCCGACGATATTGCTTGTATTCAAGACGGGAGGAGTAAATGGAGAGGAAGGTGGCTAAGGAAGTGATGGAGAAGCAAAAAGAGATAAGTGCTGATAAAGAGAACACCCGAAAAGCTGGAGTGTCAGGTTCTATGACGGGTGTGCCATCTTGTGAATTGTAACCTCCTGGGATTTGGTACGATGTTGCAAATGTTACGCCGAAAATAAGTGTTGACGCGACTATGTAACCCCCCGACATTTGCTTCACCCACTCGTCACTTCTTCTCAACATGCCATTGTGTTCCTCCGCGAACACCGTCTCCGGAGTTTTGCCCTCATTGTTTCGCTTATTCATGAAGCTATGGGGCATCATTTTCTGTACATACTGCTCCCGGCGCCCAACATGCATCAATGTTTTGTAGGTAGATATTATATTAATCATGTTAAGCAATTAAATTCACGCTGAAACTAGTTTGCCAACAAATTAATTAGCAAAAATAGACAAAACTTTTTTTCTCTAAAACTATATAATGCCCTCTGTAATATGTCAATTTCCCATATGCCATTTCTTTTTTTATCATTAAATTTCATATATAATGAGTGATATTTTGATATCTTTTCAATATGTAACAGTACAATTTTGAATTTCTTACAACTAAAAATTGAAAAGAACTAAAAATGCATAGTGCGATGATTATAAAATATCAAAATATTATCTGTATTATCTAAAATCTATTTATTATCAAAAGAAAAGGCATTTAAAAAAATCAGAGCATTAAAGAGAAGCAAATCATAGACTCAAAAGTCAAAACCCCACATTTGCAAAATACTAAAGCTAAAATGCAGAATATGGAAGAAGGAAAACATTATTTTCCCCAATAATTTTTGCCATGAGGACACTAATATCCGAATTTTCCCTTAGTATAATATAATTACCTGAAACCAGAAGACTTCCCATTGCAAGTAGGTGATGTAGACAGCCATATTGGCATTAACAGAACGCTTAGCAGCCAAGTGGAGTGCAGTATTTCCATTCACATCCTTTGCATACTTGAGCCTCTTCTCACACCAACCCCAGTGCTTCATCAATTGCTCCAATATTGAGGTTTGTCTCGCCTCTATTGCCACCAGCACTATGTTCTTCTTGTCCCACGTTTCATCGTCTATCGCAAATGGCTTCTATCTTAGGATTTCCTCCACCATCTCCGTCGCGCCGTGTTTTGTCGCCATCAACAACTCTGATGATGCCCGTACTTTGCCCCACCCTATAGACACGCACGCACAACCCGCCATATTCAAATCCAAAGGGATAATAAAACTAATATAAACGCATGTAAGTAGGGGTAATGGGGGAATTTACTCTTAAAATTTCCACTCAGAAATAATGTTGTCGCACAAGTTTTTTTGGAATTTTAAGTTATCCTAAAAGTGTTAGAATGGAGTGATGTTACCGTTTAATGTTAACAGTGAATACTAATATTTTTTTAATCAGATATTGGGTGTAACATTACTACCCTTCAAAATTTTTGGGGCAACGTTAATAAACTATAAAAGGAAAAAAAGAACTTCATGTAATAACGTTGGCAAAATCGTTCAGATCTAATATTTAATATTACGTTTGTCTGGACGGATTTGAAAGGTTAATGGGCTTGAAGGATTCCCCGTCCTCGTGTGGGATGCTTTATCAAACGATGAGACGGCACTCATCTTGTTCACACCAAGAATGTTGCGCTCAACCGATGCCTCATACCAAATGTCTTCTTTTAAAAGTTGACTCATGATATCCAAAGCTCTTTGATATCTCTTCGCCTTCTCTGCATACATACATGCATACATAATTATATATTAATGAAATTCTTTAGTTCCTCTGAGAGAGGCAAAAACAAAAAGAAAGAAAGAAAGATACAGGAAGGATAAGGAGGATGATTAACCTCGGATTCTCGAGGATATGCAAAAAGCTGCATCGGTCTCCTCATCACGCGTCTCTGTTTGTCTTGTGGTTGCCTGTATCGTCTCGTTTTGATCAATCTGAACAACGTGTTCTTCTTCAACACTCGTATTGATCCTCAATATTCCTATATGAATGACTTTAGGGGGGGTGTGGGTGTGTGTGGAATAATCATGGTTAGCTCACAGGGAAAAAACAAACAAATTGATGACAATATATATATATATGTATGTATGTCCAGAGGTAGTGCTTACAGAGATAGAAGCATAATTGTGCCCACCATTTGAGTTGAATCCCACTCTTAAATGCGGAAGGAGTAGAGGCAAAGATTTCCAGAGGTGACTCGCCCTTTTCATTGATCCAATAAGAAATTTCTTTGCAATGTTTAAGTATAAGGAACGACATATCTGCATCACACACGCACACACAAGCACACACAGATAGATATATATATATATATATATATGTATGTACGTACGTACGTATTGTATTAAATTGGAAATAATTCCTGGCTAAACAAAGCATGCATGGCAGAACAAGTTAGCTCAGTAAGTGACTGACCGAAGTCTTCTCTCTTAATAGTGCAATGCAGGATAGTATCCCCATTGAGTCTCCTGCAGCACCTTAACCTGTCTTCTTCACCAACAGCACCCAAGAGATAGCAGAAGGCGTCACAGCGACCATAAATAGCTGCCAAGAACACAGGCGTCTCCCCACGCTCGTTACGCTCCTTGATCTTCGGTTCAGGAACATCGTTATGCTTAAGCTTTTTTAATTTATATTATCATAAGAAAGGGTAAAGTAACATCAAGGATATTTGCCAGGAGCATCCTGCAATCCTAATCTTATTTATATATGTTTGACTAAGCAATTGATGATATCATTTTTACATCAAGACGCTTGGAACATTAGAAAATGTAACACCAATTACATCAAACACCTTAATATTATTTATAATTTAGAGTGTTGAAGCATTAAAAAAAACACAGGTACTGAACGCAACTGGAAAATAACATGCACTATTTTATCCCTCAATGAACGTGACACTAGTACTCACAATTGACAATTAAGATCGCCTGTTTAAAAAACATCGGGAATGAATAATGAGTTTTAAGAGAGAGAAGTTACGAGTGAGGGTTGGCGATTGCCGATGCAGAGGCACAAGGGAAGAGAGCCACGAGCGGCGGCGGCGTGAAGAGGAGTGTCGCCGGTGTTATTCTTGACGGAAAGGGTTTGGGAGGCATTTGGGGTGTTAGTGATGGCATCGACGAGTTTGGCGACGACGCCGTCGGAGGAAGTGTCGACGGCGATGTGCAAGGCGGTGTCTCCCCAGCGGTTGATCTTGGTGGCCTGAATGGCGGGAACACGCGTGAACATGTGTACAATAGGGTCCCACCCTTCTTGATCAGCCTTCATCACCAAATCATGCAGATCCTTCACCGTCGTTCCTTCGTCGCCACCATCCATCTTTCTTACTTACTGACAAAAAAAAACACTTCACAACTATACGCACAGGAGATCAACGGTACTACTAAGTCACTCATGAATGTAGTATAAATAGGCAGATAAATTAAGGGCCTAATGGGAATATATTGCTTTTATTAATCAAATGAGAGCCACGTTGGAAACCCCAAGGCCCACATGGAACCAGTTCCCACTGGGCAATTTGTTTAATAGAGGGTGGACAGTCCATGTTTAACCCAGGATTTTTAAAAAAAATATTTTGATGATATAGAATTTAAAATAAAAATAATGTCTTAAATATTATTTTTTTAAGAAGTTGATTTTTTATAAGTAAAGAGCCCCAAAAAATTTACTCCCCATAATATATATGGCTAAATTTCCGTATTTGCACCCCCACCATGATGGGTTAAAAAAGGTGATCGATCATTGCGAGATTCTAAGTAAAGGATTTAATTATAAAAAATTAGTAATGAGAATTTTTATTATAGTTAATATCATTGCCAGTGTTTATGATTCGATCAAATTTTGATTATGATCTCTCTAGATTTAAATAGTTGGTTTGAATTCCTACAGTTTAAAAATATATGATCTGGGCATAATAGCTTGAGTGAACCAGCAATATATATTAAACCTCTTTGTGGATAATAATTTTGATATATTATTAAAATAACTTATTTTAAATTAAAGTTATCAATATTTTTTTATAAAAGGGATGTGCGAGGCTACCCTCTTATATACATAATAGGAGGCCGAATCTTACTTTGGAAAAAGAAGAAAGCATGTGTGGAACTCGAAAATCGAAATGCTTCCTGAATTTGCGTGGTGTCATGCGATATACGTATATGAAAGGAGTTCTGTCTTGGCTCGCAAATGAGTTTTGTCTCGGCTCACGCCAGTAACATGATTGCCAAACATGCACACTGCAAGATCTTTATCCCAAGAATACATGTAAACAAAGATAAAAATCATTTCAAAATTTATAAAAAATATCTTGAAATACGTAATTCCTTTCTCTTAACAGATTCGATTATCTTTGGCAAACGCGAGTAGTGTGCGTGGAGTTTGGAGAGATGAAGCAAACCAAATAACTAAATGAATGATTATTGGAAAAATATAATTTGATAAGGGATGTATGTACAGTGGTATTGATGAATAAATAATATGAATACGAATATGGAATAAGTATTGAACAAATTATTCGATTTAGGCCTCCTATTAGATCAAATTTTATGATTCCATTGGAAGAAAGACAAATTAATAATCCAACTACTTGAGCTCCATTGATTAATTGATGTAAGATCATAACATCTAATTTTTTAATTAATATTTGCAAGACAGTTAATCAGGTAGAAGAAAACTAATCTTTTTTATCACAACATCGTATTAGAGGTGCTACACTTTAACAAATTTTTTAATTTGATTTCTGTGTTTTTTCTGAATTAAATCTTTTATTTTGTTTTATTAACTTTTGTGCAGAGGTTAATGGTGCCAGTAAATTAAAATTATTGGAGTTAATTGTGTTAAGAACATAAAGTTAAGGGATTTAATCAAAAAATACGCACCAACAAGACCAAATTCAAAATTAGGAAGCAATATAACTATCTTTAGTATGTTTTTTGTTTACTTTTCTTTCCATAAAAAATGACGGCTGAAAAGGGCACATTGAATCTTGGTTCCTCTTACCCCAAGAAAACGAATAATAATTAAAAAAATTAGAGCTTTTGCTTTCCTTGTAAAAAATTATGGAACCCAGCTCTTTAATAACTAAACGTGGTATGATGCTCTCATTAAAGATAATACCTTTGGCTCTCAATTCCCATTGTCTGCTTTTCCTTTTCCTTTTCCTTTCTGCGTTCAAACAAATGGTTTTTTAGGTATAATGAAGAATCCCTTAATTTCCACTATCAGCTGCAGTTTTAGTTACTAATATTCTCGTTATTTTTATAGATAAATTTATACACTCAATTTCTGGCCTGATAATCCATAATTGTGATAGAGGTCAAAAGGGGGGCCAACTGAAAATTTCAATGCTTTAATCCATATATATTTAAATTAATTTAATTTTTGGTCATTTTAATTTCTTAGTTTATTTTCTATCACATAGTTCTATTTTAAAAAAAAAACAAAATAACGAGCATAAAGTGAAGCTATAAAACAAAAAATAATTATCAAGTCTAGGCAGGGGGAAGAGAGAGAGCATATTGAACCTAAAGCTGTGATGCCTGTGGGCTATGGCCATTCCATGGGAGCATTTTTGAGTGGTGTTAGTGTGCATGTATTCGCTTATTCACAAGGAATCAGGAGAGCTTATTGAACTTGAGCCTGCTTATTGCTGGAGAATAAAGAACGAAGAATCACCATATAAAACTGTTGAAACTTTTGAAAACAAATCTTTAATTTCTTGAGGGCAATCGGGCAAATTAAAGCAAAGGGCAAGAGACCTTAATTCCTTTATTATATGACAAAAGAAGGCGACAAGGAACAATATACCAAATAATAAATAAATAAATACATAAATAAAAAGATTAATTTATTAATAAGCACGTAAACTTTGAAGAAGTCTTTTGCTAGCTTAGAATGGATATATAATCGCATCTGAGGCCTTGTTTGGTTATTGAGGATAGAGGAGGGAAGCGGAATGGGAAATCTCTCCTTTTTTTTTTAGTTTGATTTGGAGAGAAAAAACAATGAAGGCACATGATTAAAAATATATTTTTATTAATTTATGTCTCTCTTCCTAAATCTTCTCTTGTTAAAATTTTATGTCCATTTCATTAGAGTCGAATCGATCAAATTTTTTTTATTCGCCATAAAAAAAAATGAATGCAATATCTTAGAGTGGTTAATTAGCCAAAAACTCGAATATCTTAGAATTCGAAGATAAATTTGATTACGGTAAGAAAGTGTCTTCTTCATAAGAAAAGGTGAAATTATATTTATAATTAAGTCTGATTAAAAATTTTAAAAAAAAAATTTATACTGTATTTATAAAAAAAATAAACTAAGACAAAACGATTGCAATTTCTTCGTCTTATTACATTACTTCACAAAATCTCACTGAAGCAAAGAACTTGAAGCACATTGATAATTTTTTTAGGAAATATTCGTCAGAGCACCTGGTATTAAAAAATATTAATACTGGTATGAATTAATCTCATCTAATTTTTCTTTAATGCAAACAGAATGGGCATCGTTTTATTCGCCTTTTCAATGTTATTGAAAAATTTAAATAAATTTCTTAACTATAACATATATTTTGAAATATTTATATTAATATTAAGATTAGTGCATGTTGGGAAATCTGTTAAATGAACGATTTTATGGATCCCGATGTAAGTATGTGAGAAAAGTTTTGTGTCGGTTTGCGTGCAATGTGATTAGGGATCACTTTCTAAACACGCACTTAAAAGAAAGATGGTAAATATATCATTTTATTAACTTTCTTAATCCCTTGTAACAGAGTAAAGTAAACTTATTCTTGAATTGAGTATATTATACCGGTATTTTTTTTAACTATTAACTATTTTATTTATTTATTTATTTGTATCCATCTTCTGATGATGTTCTCAGCCTCAGCTACGTATCAGTGAACCGGACAGTTCAGAGTATTTTCAACCATCTCAGTGTGAGCTCTTTGGTTTCTATACCACCTGACATTATGGGACAATGAGTAAAGATTCTTCGTCTTAGGATGTGCTGATCCAATGAAGCCTGCATGCAAGTTTCCTTTTCATGCTGATGATTGCCCATATTTCTATAAACCTCGTTCTGGTCAGGATGGTCCTGTTTTTGTAATCATGATTCAGAATGATGAGGTTCGTGGCCCAAGTTTTTATATCTTAATTTCAAGTTTCCTCTTCCTTCCTTCCACTGCTATGAACATTTCTAGTGTAAAATAATGATAAAGATTTTCCATGCATATCTCGAGCTCATCTTTATATGAATTATTTCCAAATACTCGGGAGATTAGACAATGACATCCCGATTTAGAATTTTATTACTTCAGAAATATTATTTGCGTCTTGATGGATGTGCAGATGTCTGTCCAAGAGGTTCCTGCAAACTCAACGGTTATGGATTTGGTGGAAAGAGCTGGGTGTTGAAGCTCTGGACCTTCTTCACTGAAGGAAGAATTGAGGCTGAGGCTGACGCTGAACCAAGAGCCTGTAAATGATCTTACATGCAAGTTGAAGATGGCAGACGTGGTGGAGCTCTCTCCAGCCATACCCGACAAGTCGCTGACTGAGTATCGGGAAGAAATCCAGCGAATGTAAGACAGGGTTAACTATATCAAGCTTAGTGCCTTTACTGCTGCTGCGAGTGGTATGGTTGGCTCAACAAGCTGACCTTTGGTGTTGGGATGCATGCTGCCGGTAACCATGTTGTGTCAATTGTTTTGTGTGAATATGGATGTAAAATTGTAAATGTCTTTGTAGGGATTCACTAACTTGATTCAACTATGTGCTGAATGACTGATAATGTATTTATTCCTCTTATATTTATCACAGCCCATATAGTTTTAAGGTTTGTGTGGTATGGCGATTGTTCCTCACCATGAGGTTCCCCAAGAAAAAAAGAAAAATTTAGTCTTAGGTCCCAAATAAGCAAGTTATTTAAAGAATGGTCCCATGGATGAAAATATTTAATGAGAGATCCCATTGACAACATGAGGTGTTGTCAACACAACGCATGATGTTGTCAATATAAGGACGTCATGTTGTTAATTGGGACATCTCATTAAATATTTTCCTCCATGGGACCATTCCTTAAATAACTTGTTTATTTGGAATTAAGACTAAATTTCTTAAAAAAAATATATTCGCTGCACCATAATAGGACCGTTGGTTCCGGTTCTTTAAAACAACATAATAGGAGTATAATATTCGCTGCACAGCATTCTCTTCAAGTTGACAACACAATCCTGAAAAAAATATTAATTAGAAGCATTATATGTGTTGGGATATGGGCCACCCTTGATGGATTAGGCCCAAGTCCATGGGCTAGGTCAAATGCGTAAACATGGACCCTAGTGGGAAGTTATAAGAGAGGGGAAGTTGTTCCCCAAAGGCGGCAGATATAACGCACAGAGAAAACAAGTCTTCTCCCTTCCCTTTTCTCTTAAAGAGAATCCTCTCATCTCCTCTCCTCTTGCCTTCGGTGCTTTTTCTGTGTCTTATATTCGGATCCATACTTGTGATCCAAATTCCGCATGGGTATCTACAGATTCGTAATTCGGCATCTCCAGGTACGCCCAAAATCCTTCAGTGGTATCAGAGCTTATAGGTTCCTGAGGTAATTTTACTTATTGTTTATGAATTTCCGCAAGCATGTTCGTTGAGATCTACAGTTTATGTATATTTTTTTGCTTTTCCGTAAGCATGCCGTTTTGTTTTTCAATTAAGATTTCAAGCATGCTTGTGATTTTTTATATACATGTGGTATGAAATCTATAGCCTATGTCCCGAAACAAAGAAAACGAAAAACGAAACGGGAAAGCGAACCCAAAAACGTAGATATAAATCTAGGTCCTCATAAAACATGCGTTTCAGGTTTAGAAAACTTGTCCATAGTGTTGAGCTTTTCGGGACGATAATGTGGACACCAAGAATGCGTAAAACGGAAACCGGACGACGAAGTCACAGAAAAAAAATGATTTACGAGTTCCGTCGCATTTTTCATAAAAGGAGAAAGAATTAGGCTCCAAAAGTACTTCCATTGTGTAGATCTCGTCGAAACGATGAAATGGACACCTAGAACGCGAAAAAGGACCTCGGACGGCAAAGATATGGCTGAAAAACGCATTGGATGAATAGTAACATAGGCGATGAACAGTGCGCGGCGTAAAACAGCGAATCGGGTCGGGTAACCCGACAGCGGGAACGTTTTTCGGATTATTTAAATATTTTTTTCAGTTATTTGATCTGTAAAAGGCGCCCCAGCCCGTGTGGTCAGGCGACCGTTTTGCAACACCGAGGTCGAGGGTTCGAATCTGGCCTGGACCATTTCAAAATTGTTTTTTTTTCAATTAAAAAAATTCAAAAAAACGAAAATACCAACAAAAAAAAGGCCGCGACGGCTGAGGGGGAGAGGAACTGGGTCAAGGCGCGGGTCGAAACCGGGTAGGTTAACTTGAACCAAATGGGATTGGGCCGTGGGCAGCCCAATCCGGCAAAAAAAATTTGTTTGGATTGGGCCAGAGAGGCCCAATCCGCAAAAAAAAAGACAAAATTTTTTTGTTTGGATCGGGCTAGAGAGGCCCAATGCGGAAATCCAAAAAAAAAAAAATAATAACTAAATTTTAAAAAAATTATTATTTAAAAAGAAAAAATGCCACGTGGCACATCCAGTGGACAAATGGACCACACTACCCGACTCGTCACGGCGCGTGGAGGCTTCTGGCACGGCGCGTGTTTGGAACGGAGGGCGGGAAGGCGGTGCGTGGCCTACACGCGCCACCGCCGAGAGTGGGCTTCAGCCCATTTTACGATTTTTTTCCAAAATTTTTCTTCTTGGGGCGCGTGACGGCGCGTGGAGCATCCAAATGAGACACGGTTTGTTCCTAAAAATCCTAAAATTCAAGAGCTTCATTTTGATATATAATTTGCCTATTTTATAATTCAATTCAGGATCTGTTTTTGAAGAAAATCAGTGCTTACTTAAGGATTTGTTGAAAATTTTTCAACGTATTAATTTCAAATCCATTTTTCTTGAAAAATAATGGTACAATAAATCTTAGAAAGCACTGAAACACTGTCTGAATGACCAGTGTACATTGAATATGTTGATAAAAATGTTCCTAACGAGGATCCTGAATAAGAATTTAAAGTGGATTTTAAGGAGGAACCGTTTGAAGAGGACTTTGAAGAGGATCTTGAGGAAGATCATCAAGGGAACATGAGGAAGACCCTAAAGAGGATCCAAGAGGGGTCCTGATTAGGACTTTGAGGGAGGTCAAGAGGAACCTCAAGAGGTCTACTCCGACCCAAGTCCTAAGTCCTCGTTCTCATTCAATTTAAAACTTCGAGATTTTGATGAGGAGAAAGACCACCCTTTTTCCCCAGACATGGCTACGACAATAGCTGAATATGGTATGCAATGAGAACAATCATAGTTAAGAATATAAATGTATACATATATGAAATCATTGCGAACTATGCTAATAGCATAACTAATAATAAGATTGCAGAATTTTATGTGAATGTCGTGACGAAGTATCGTGCAGCAGTTAGAGCTGCAGGCATATTCACATTATCAACCATGTGAGTTGTTGCAGTAAAGAGAACAACAAAACTTATGCTGAACAAAAAAACCAATACTTTAAAAGACTGATAAAACAAATAGTCTATTACTGTATTGCAAATATCTAAAGACGTATCGTACTTTAGATTTATGTATTTACCCTCTATGTTTGGTTAATGTATTTAGAACTAACTTGGTGTATGATTATGACTAAATGCATTGTGAAATGTGACATGTTTAGTTTATGTGAATTGTTGTGAAATCATCATTGTTATTCACATGATTTGTCACCTTGTAACACTTTTGATAAGTGAGAGCTTTTAGAAAATGAGACTTCTAAAAGTTGATAATTCAAGAAGTACTTATATAAAATTCTTGAAAGAAAATAATGTAGTTACTAGTATTTGTGTGATGGGAGGTACAAACGTATTCTCCTGATCGTAAATCTAGTGATCAAATTATCATTTTGTCAAGAGTAATATAAGTATAAGACATTGTATACTGTGATGTGGTACATAAACGCTAAAAACTCAGCTATATGAGAAAACATCTGTTGATAAAATATCCCGTCACCTCAGACTTGGAAATGGCAACAAAAGGTATTATTGCCGAATTGAACAAAGGGGATAAGTTGAATGGTAACAAATGGGATATGGATATATGGCACCATAAGGTGCAGTATATATTGGAGGAACAGTAGACACTTAAGCCACTAACTACCATTTTGGTGGAACATGAAGCTGGGACCACAGCCCAGCGTAAGGGAAACCTGGAGTTATACCAGGTATGGAAAAATGAGAACAATATTGCAAGAGTTACCTTGCTAAGAATAATGGTAATTGCATATGCCATGTGGGCAGCTCTCAGAGATAAGTTTGGTAGAACTTCGACCACTAAGCTTAGGATGCTGACAATCAAGTTTGACACGTATAAGCTTCCGGGTATTACGTCCGTGAAGAAGCACCTTCGAAACATGTCAAACATGATCAGAGAGCTTCAAGAAGTTGGACTTACAATGACTGATGAGCAGCAAGTGCAGGCTGTGATCAGATCACTTTCCCTAGTTGGGAACATATGAAAGTCAACTTAACCCATAACGATAACATCATCACTTTTAATGATGTTGTGAAGCACCTTGAGTTTGAGGATGAACGCCTGGAGTTATATAAGACCTCTGGGCATGCCTATTACACCGAGGATACAGGAATTTCCAATGCCAAGCCCGATTTTAAGAAGGGCAAGAAATTTTGTGAAAAAGGCAGGAAGGATGTCCCTAAATTCAAAAGGGTCGAAAGTAAAGGTTGACCTGAATAAGGTCAAATACTATGCTTGCCAGAAGTTAGGTCACTTTGCGAGGGACTGCCCTAGGCAAAATGACCGTGGAAAGACTCAAACTCAACATATCATATAACGCAAAGATCGAGGTCAAAGGTATAGGCACCTGCAGATTAGCTCTGCGTGGTGGAAAGACCTTAATCTAACATGATGTGCTTCATACACCGGACATCCGATGGAATCTAGTTTCTGTACTGTGTCTGTTGAATTATGGGTTTGATGTGAACTTTCATGACAAAAGGTGCTGACATTGTTAGCGATGATACCTTTTATGGTTTAGCTTTCTTTTTCAGGAAAGTTCTATGTTATAGATGTTGTTGATGATTTCAACTTGCATGACTATTTCGTTAGTTCTCCAATATAACAGTTGTCATAAATATTTGGCATGCTAGACTATAGCACATAAGTTAGAATCGAATGATCAAATTAGCAAAAGATGGTTTGCTAGGTGGACTCCAAACATGGAGATGGCCTTATGTGAAAATTGTTTGACTAGCAAGGCAACTAGAAAACCTTTCGATATGGGAACTAGAGCTGAAAATCCATTGGATTTGTTCCATTCTAATATATAGGGTCCCATGAGTGTGAGGGCAAGGCACGGAGCTTAATACTTCATTACCTTTACTGATGACTTTTCACGATATGGTCATGTATATTTGATCTCACATAAGTCTAAAGCACTAGAGAGTTTTAGATAGTACATGAATGAGATAGAGAATCAAATAGAACATAAATTAAATTATTACGTATTGACCGAGGTCGTGAATACTTATCTGATCAGTTCAAAGAGCTCTGTGAAGAAAAGAGGATAATTAGGTAACTAACTATCCCTGGAACTCAGCAACAAAATGGAGTGTCTGAAAGAAGAAATATGACTCTTCTAGACATGGTTAGGTTGATGATGGCTAAAGCAAACCTGCCAATTTCGTATTGGGGTGATGCTTTATTAATAGCAGCCTTTATACTTAACAGTATACCCTCGAAAGCAGTTACTTCCACACCCTGAGTTATGGATGAAACGCAAGCCAAATCTGAGTATCTTAAGACCCTGGGGGTCAACTGCATACGTTCATAATGATTCCCAAAAGTATGGGAAGTTGGGTCATTGAGGAAAGAAATGTATCTTTATAAGATACTCAAAAGAATTCAAATGATACGTTTTCATTGGGGAAAACGAAGATGGAACAGTGACTGAAATTGAATCAAGGGATACTGCATTTTTGGAAAGTGAATTTCCTGGCAGAGGAGAAATAGATCGAACAGTATCTCTTTATGAGAGAGAAAAATAAGGTAGTGCAGATCGATCTAATGATCCCCGGTCATCTCAATATATCGATCTGAGTGGGAGATCAGAAGGCTCAGAAAGGTCTTTACCGAGACTGAGATAAAAGAAACGAAAGAGATAAGAGGTTTCTACAAGAAGGAGTGACAGGGGAATGTACCCAGGAAGCGCTTCCCAATAGAGGGGGAAGCACTCATGGTCACCCCGGATGAAGATGATGAGCCACGTTCTCATGCCCTGCTAAGGATGAATGGAAGAAATCAATGGAAAGAGATTGATTTAATGAAAAAGAATCAAGTCTGGGAACTTGTTGATCTATCAAAAGGTCGAAAGGCCATTGGGAACAAGTGGGTTCTCAAAATAAAAAGAGAAGCGGATGGATCAATTGACAAGTACAAGGCACGTCTATTAGCAAAGGGGTACACACAGCAGGAAGGTATCGATTACGACGACACCTTCTCACCTGTTGTACGCTTTAATTCAATAAGGCTAATTCTGGCAATAGTAAACAGTTTAGATCTGGAGTTATATCAAATGGATGTGAAAACTGCATTTCTAAACGGAGACTTGGATGAAGAAATCTATATGGTACAACCATTAGGTTTCGTAAAGAAATGCTAAGAGAGCAAAGTTTATAAGCTCAAAAGGTCCATTTATGGACTAAAGCAATCATCCAGACAGTGGTACTTGAGGTTTCACAGAGCGATAACCTCATACAATTTTTGAAATGATTAAAGAAGACCACTGTGTCTGCATTAAGCAATTTGATGATAACTTTGCGATGTTGTCATTATATGTAGACGATATACTATTGGCCGGAGATAACCTAAATTCGATCTTAACCATTAAATAATGGTTATCATCGAACTTTGAGATGAAAGACATGGGAGAAGCAGAGTACATACTTGGAGTTAAAATCCAAAGAGATCGCTCAAAAAGAGTTCTATCTCTTTCACAGGAGAATTACATTAAAGAGATTCTCAAGTGATTCGACATGAGTAACTGCAATCCCTCAGACACCCCGGTAGCTACTATAGTTAGCCTGAGTCTTGAGATGTGTCCCAAAACTGAATCAGCCAAGAAAAGAATGGAAAGAGTTCCTTACGCTAGTGCCATTGGAAGTCTAATGTATGCAATGATGTGTACAAGGCCAGATATTTGCTTCACAGTTGGACTTGTGAGTAGGTTCCAATCAAATCCTGGTGAACAGCGTTGGAATGCTGTGAAAAGGATTCTGCGATACTTAAAGGGCATAACGAATTATGCACTAACTTATCAAGGAAGCGAATTGCGGCTTCTTGGATTCTCCGATATTGATGTAAGCGGAGATGAAGTTGAACGAAGGTCAACTTCAGTTATACTTTCTTGCTGAATAATGGCGCTATAAGTTAGAGCAGTAAGAAACAGACGTGCATAGCCCTAAATTTTATGAAAGTTGAGTTTGTGGCTTGCACCACGGCAGTGCAGGAGGCGATATGGCTGAAAAGATTTATTGAGCACCTTGGATTTAGGAATGAGAGTACAAATCCTGTGTTAATATATTGTGATACTACAGCAGCCATAGCCTACACTAAAGATTCCAAATATCATAGCAAGACTAAGCATATTGATATTAAGTATAACTTTGTGAGAGGTCTTGTAGCACAAAAAGTGATTAATGTACAACACATATCGACCAAGAGTATGGTCACAGATCCCCTGACTAAACCAATAGCTAGAGAGATGTTTGAGAAACACGTAAGGGCTATTGGTATGTGCGAAATGTAATGTTACAGACACTATGTATTGAATTTATAATTGAAGTATGCAATTATTCATCATTGATTTATGTGTCTATGTACAAGTATACAATGTCTAGTATGTCGTACAGGTAGGAGAGGTAGGCTCTCACACGAGCTATCGCCTTTAATACTCAGGAGGAGTATGCAAAGATGAGACACTTGTATTCACCAGTAAGGCATCAGGAATGCTGATATGGTAGAGAAGAAATACAAATCGTGTCGCCTCGACAACTGTGTAGCGTGTCGGAATGAGATCCAATGTATATAATTATAAAACATGGATCGAATCATGGGAACCCGCTCCCATGATGCCTGTTGCCAGACAACAAATTCTTCAATACTGACGTCATATGAGGATGAGACATAGAAGAATTTGGGTTTAGATGTTGAGAACATCTAGACTAAAAGTCTGTACGGTGTTGATAG
>JANTPZ010098228.1:0-21281 GCA_025593235.1 Vachellia pachyceras
AGCTGTAGTTTCCTTACATGAGTAAATGGAGAATGATCTAATTCAAAACACATCAGTTTCACTGAAATGTGATGAGGTAGCAACCTAATAATATATGAAGTTGTGACTTAAAGAGTGTGAGGTCATGACCAGAGGAATCATAGGTCGCAACCTTAGGTAGTATTGTCGCGAACTAAGAGGTTTGAGGTACTTTAGTCCTTATTCAACTCCAAAACGCACAACTCCCTCAACACATATCCAGGTTACGAGCAAATAAAGTTATGTCGCGATCGGAAATGGAGAGCTTTTTTTTAGTGTTATGACTTACGGTTGATCAAGCAGTTAGTAAGAGAAGAAGGAGACGAAGGTAGGTACGTGTGATCGGTTTGGTTCAAGTAAATTTGTCGGCAGTGGAAGTGGAAGTGAAAGTGATATCTGAAATTGTCGAATATGAAAGCCATGTGGGGATGTAGGGGCCACAGCTTTCGATGCCATAATCACAAACTCACCTAACTAACCATCGTACTTGCTGTCGTCTCAGCTCTTCGAAGGTATATATAATCAAGTGTGTGTGTGGGGCCCCATTTATGATTTCAGGGAAATCACTGTGGGTGCATGTTGATATTTTGGAAAGGATATGATATGAATGATCCATAGATGGGTTCAAAAATAAAATACATGTCTCTCGTACACTCTTTTTTTTTTGCCATGATATCTCTCATACACTTACATTTATGTTCTCCTAATTCATTCTCCTTTTAATACAAGTTACCCATGAGCAAAATGACTATATATAAAGACACCGCATTTACTCTGTCTTTTTTAAATGTATAATAAATAAAGAGAATCGAATGTGACATTGATGTTAATTCAATAAATAATAACGACCTTTTGGCAAAAAAAAAATAATAATAACGACCTTTTTGTATATATAAGGGTATATCCCGTTTGATGTATTTTTTTATGATATAATTCCTCTATAATAAAAAATCTACCTAATTAGGTAATAATGTACAAACTCAGTTATTTTTATTAAAAAATCATGTTTTTATGATAATAAGGGTGAGATAAGGTGTGGATATGTGGGGGCTATAATTTTTGTTTTGATCAAAATAAAAGGTTATAATTGAAAGCTAATATATATAACTAAAAAGGATCATTTACCGTCCTGTTATCAAGATTACAACCATGACTACGTTTTTTTTGGTCGAAATTACAACAATGTCTATGTGAAGCCCTAAACTACATAATCTTATGAGAGCATATGAATACTATGTGGGGAATAGAGTAATTAATGCTTGATGTTACATACGCACAGGGGCCTCCTTAAATTTCATTCACCTTCCTAGCTTGTTACTCTCAATAAGTTATAACTATTAAACCAATATCTCATTTTACATGCTTCAAAGCCTCTTCCGCCTTTTCTTTCACCTTGTAATTTTTCTTTGGAGAAGACAAAACTTAAAAAAATAGACACTTTAAATAGTTTTGGAAAAAAACCTAAATCAAAGCAAACTAATCATTTTAGGGTTAAAATCCATTTTTGCTTTGGAAATTTCGCTAAGGAGCACTTAATATTTGTGTCACATGATAATCAACGAACATGACAAGTGGCGGCCAACAAGGCCTAGCGATGATGTGGCCTTTGAAATATCCAGGTTTTCGATTAATAGATATAAATGCTAAATGAGTTAATACTGATTAAGTAAGGGTCCGGAGGATGAAAGGAAAGGGAAGGGAAGGTAAAAATATCATTATGCCAAATGTAGACAAATAAGGGCAAACTTGTCATTTATTGTGCCACTTTGCATGCTATTTATGTGCTATATGAGCATGTAAATTTGTGCGTATGACATGCCATGACTATATGCAAAGTATTTTTAAAAGTGCATCACAAATGTTCATTCATAGAAAATAAATTATTATCATGTATGTTAATAATGTTTATGTAAGTGACTTTTGCTATTGAGATTCCAAGAATTTCATTCTCCCCTAAAACATAACCTTCTAGGTCAAGGCTCAAGCAATGTCAAGCAAGGAAGGAAGAGACTTAAGGTGGGAGATTTAGTCTCAAATTGAAAGGAAATGCATGCTTGTAATGCAAAAACTTGTATAAGTAGAATTATGTTAAATTATGAGAATATGTATGATAAACTCCTACTATGTATGTCATGCATAAGTTAAGTATCTTGAAATTGTATGAAACGTGTTAAATAATTATGGAATTATGTTATGTGCAATAAAAAGGGAAAAACAAGCATGTATAAATAAAAAAAAATGATTCAACACCTTACCAAATGCTCAATTTTGGGTAACACTAAAATTGAACAATGAGCTCCAATTGACATGAAAATTTCTAGAAAAATAGTTTATATGGCAAGCTTTACAATAAGCAAAAGTTTGATGGATCTGGAGTTGTGAGCAAAAAGTTATGGTTGTCTAAAGTTAGGAGAAAAATATGAAAAAATGACCAAATAAACAGTACTTCTTTACGCAATGAACTGTATTAATTGGTCAAGAAATTGGATGAATTGGTATTCTTTTCTTTGTATATAATTTAATAAACTTCATATATATAGGCTTGAGCTACTTAGTTTTGATTTTTCTAGAATTAGTTATGAATTCTCAAAGTTGATAAAAAATTCTAAATTTACTAAGTGAATAGTGCATGTGAACAGTAACATTATCGAAGTTTTAAAATATCACTTGGTTAGCTAATTATGTAGTATAAAAGGCCTTAAAGTGGTTCATCATTAGTCT
Organism: Vachellia pachyceras; assembly: GCA_025593235.1. Taxonomy (NCBI): domain Eukaryota; kingdom Viridiplantae; phylum Streptophyta; class Magnoliopsida; order Fabales; family Fabaceae; genus Vachellia; species Vachellia pachyceras. The sequence continues at coordinate 2,740 of JANTPZ010098228.1, forward strand.
CTAATACATAATAAGGTAAGCTAAGGGAGGTGTTACAGCCTTCAACAGAGGTGACACGTGACAGGGCACTGACCAAGATGTAGCGGCTTGTGGAGGTGATGACACATGACATTTTTTTGTATAAAAAAACTTGAGATGGATTTTCTGACGGAATATTCCATGGGATATTCACCTTCGAATTCAGAAAATTCCTTGGAAACTTACTAATGGAATTTTCCATCAAAAATTTGTGATAGAATTAGAATTCCATGTTAACCCTAAATGTCGGTAAATTTAGCAAAGGAACAAAGTCTCTTGGAAATTCCCCTTTTTTGTAGTTAAATAACCCAGTAGGTGCATTTGTTATTAACCTGCATGAGGCTGGATCCTAGCTGAATGCCATCATCTAGAGTCTTTGACATAAATACTTGGCATATCTTTTAAAGAGATTACCATCAAGCAAATGATAATAAATATGCATGTTATATCTAATAGAGTTATTGATATGGGGAAAAAAGGGAATTTATGGGCTTGCAGGGAATTTCACATGTAGGTATTGAGTTCAAACCCCTCCTTGGAGAGCATAAATTCTCAATTTATGCAAAAAACAAAAGGGTAACATCTAGTCTTACAGTTGTATTTGATTGGTTTTAGAAAATATAAATTCTTAATCAACGTATGATTGTTTTTTATTCCTATTTACTCATACAATTGTTGTTTTCAGGCATTTTCTCCTTGTTAAACTCTTTTTGTTGCATGTGAGAATGGATTATAGGCTTTTAAGATGTAACACAGACTCTTAAATATGATTGAAGAGTAGAGTCAGGAAAATGGGTATATCCAATTGTTGATATCTCTTGGAATATAATGTTTCACCCTTAGTGGATTAGGGCCCAAACCCATTTGGATTGAGAAAGAAATAAAAATAGATAAATAGTATGAGTCAATAAAGACAATTTTCCCTCTATATATTTGAATTTTAAATTTATACAATTGCCACACTAATATATTGGTGTGGGAGTCAATTTTCTTCATGATGTGGAAAAATACAACTTTCGGTAGAATTTCTCTCATACTTCTCTGCGAGTTCTCTCTGCTTCTCTTTTCTGGTGTTTTTGCTGGGTAACGTAATCAAAGTCCGTATCTATGCTCTGATTCTTGTGTAGGTGTTGATGTCTTGTTTTGATGATAACAAAATTATAATTCAAGTTTGTATGGCAGGATTTGAAAATGTCTTTGAAATTTTGAAAATTGGTTTTATAGTTCAAAACTCGAGTTTGATGATTTGAAACTCAAGTTCTGTTCCTTTGATATGAAAACCTTCAGCAAGAACTCAAGTTTCCACAAAGAAGTTTTGATGACTCAAGTTTCACCATCTAAGAACTCGAGTTTCGTGCCTAAAATCTTCTGTCTAGGAACTTTATGTGGTAGAACTCGAGTTACAGGTTTGAAGAACTCGAGTTCCCCCAAATCTTTCATAGCAAACTCGAGTTTCCAACTTCAAGTTATGACAACTCGTGTTCCAGGATTACAGAACTCGAGTTTTGAGCCTTTGAATCACTGTGAAAGACTCTGTTGCATTAGAACTTGAGTTCCAGAGGTTCACAACTCGAGTTCCAAAACTGTTTTATAAAACTTGAATTGAAAACTGGAAGTTTTGGCATTAGAGTTTTAACAACTCGAGTTTCATGATTTACAAAACTCGAGTTTTATGCTTTTATCAAATGATTGACCAACTCTTGTTATAAAACTTGAGTCATGCTCATTCAAAACTCAAGTTTCACAACATGAGTTCATAACTTGCATTCTGAACTCGAGTTTTTCAAATGAGGGTTCCAAAACTACATTCTGAAACTTCCAATATAAACTCGAGTTTCCAACTTAAAGTTTTCTAAACTCGAGTCTGGTATTATGAAAAGCTTGAAGTTTCATTACATAACTTTTCAAATTGATCAGATCTTATGAATAGAACTCGAGTTATGAGAATCTTTGAACTCAAGTCCTACCTTTATCTGATAGCAGCGTCTGACATTGAACTTCGCTTTTTACCAGATCTTTCCTTATTTATGTCTAAGTTTTAAAAACTTACCTGCCACTATAAATGCACGTATGCTAACCTATGAAACAGGAAAAGGCATGACAGCTGAAGATCTCCGACAAACGAGATGAAATTAAAACTTTCTCAGACTCCGCCGTCGTTAAAGGAACACATTTATTACAGCATTTAATGCACACCAACTAGAGATAACGACTATTCAATCTGAGCAATGGATATTCAGCTCTCTCTAACCGACACATTGAATAACTTTAACTAGAAATAGAGAAGCATTGAAGACGGAAGAAGACGACGACCAACTACGCTATTATTTATACGCTTACTGTCTTCTGAAATATTCAAAATACTCTGTGAGCTTTAGTGATTAGCACATCTACTCTTTTGAGTGTTTAATCTTGTGATTCATTCTTGTATTCTGTGAGAAACTCAAGGTTGGTGCCTTGAGATTATTGGGCTGTGAGTTTGTTGGTAAACAGGGAGTGAAGGTCTCTGTTTTCTTACATATAGTGAGGGGGAGTGTGACTCCTTGGTTGTAAAGGCTCGTGAAGCCAAATTGATTGTCATTAGTGGATTGCAAATCTTATAGGAGCTATGAGACTAGACGTAGGTCAGAGAGGACCGAACCAGGATAAATTGCGGTGTCCATTCTTCTTCCGCATTCTCGGTGACTTCGTTCTAATTTCTGTGATTTACGCTTTAATTTTTAAAAGTGACCAATTCATCCCCTCTTGGTCAAATCCTACACTAACATTAGGTATCAAAGCCAGGTTTCTTGTTTAAAGGGCGTAACTGTCTCAAGAGCGATCATGACAGGATTTGGCGAACACGTTATAGCCGACGGAGCATCGATTACTAGACCACCAGCATTCAATAGCTAGAAGTTCTCATTTTGGAAGATAAAATTTCAGAACTTTATTATGGCTACTGACTTTGATTTGTGGGACATCTTTGAAACAAGAAACATCGTGCCAATGAAGAAGGACAAAGATTAGCTAGTTCCAAAGCCGAAAGCAGAGTTCGATGATGATGACAAGAAGAAGATGCTATTAAACAGAAAAGCTGTCTTAATGCTGCAAGCAGCTTTAAATGAAGATGACTTCTTCAAGGTCTGTACTTTACCTTCCGCAAAACACATGTAGGAAGCACTGGAGATAGCCTACGAAGGCACTGAAGCAGTAAAGGAAAGCAGAGTGAACATGCTTACCACTGAGTATGATTTACTTAGAATGAAGGATGAAGAAACGATTGCAGAATTCCAGATGCAGCATACTCACCTTATCAACAAGTTAGCCACTCTCTGAAAAACATACGATCAACGCTCCCAAGTGAGAAAAATTCTCAATGTGTTATCCAACAAGTGGGAGGCGAAAGTAACAGCTATCGAAGAGTCCCGAGGAGAATCAATGACTTCAGTGGCAGCACTGTTCGGTAGTCTTGCTGGGTATGAGAGTAAGCAAAAATTTAAGAAAGAACTGTTTGACATCGAAGAAAAGAAGAAAAAGGGGCTTGCACTTAAAACAATAAAAGAAAAGGAAAAGGAGCCTGAAACAAAGGAAGAAGGTGTAGAAGATGAAGAACTTGCAATGGTAGTTCGCAAGTTTAGAAGAATGTACCGGAAGGATCAGCAGACTCGACGTCCACTTAAAGGAGGATCAAGCAGAATTGTTTGCTATGAATGCAATAAGCCAGGGCACGTCAGGGCTGATTGTTCGCAGCTAGCGGTTTATAAAAAAGAAAAGGAGAAAAAGAAACCGAGATCCTTTAAGAATAAGAAGGCATACGTCTCTGGTATTTGGGATGACAACACCTCAGAAGAAGAAAGCGAAGCTGAAGAGGAAGCCAACCTCTGCCTTGTGGCTCAGGAAGATGAAGATTCGGAGAGAGAAGAGGTAATCCTTACTAATCCTACTTATGATGAATTGCTTGAAGACTATGATGAAATGCATCTTGAATTATTGAAATTTGCAAAAGAACTATCTTTCCTTAGAAAGAAAGTGAAAGAGCTTGAAAAACTGATAGAAAAATCTCCTGTTACAGAAGAGTGTTCATAATGCAAGAAATTGAAAAATGAAAATGAAAAGCTAACTAAAACTCTTGAAAAGTTTACCAAAGGAAGTGAATGCTTCAAGTGATTTTAAAAGATCAAAGAGTCATAAATGATAGAAGTGGAATAGGATACAATCCTAAAAATGATTTTCATAAGGGAAGGAAAAAGAATGGTGAAAAGAGCTACTTGAAATATTTTCAAAAATCTGTGCATGCATCTGAACCATTTGTATTTTGTAGTTACTGTAATAGAAAAGGGCATAGAACTACCTCTTGTTATTTTAGGAAGAAGAAAGACCTTGGAACTTATAAATGGATACCTAAAAGAACTTACGTTCCAAAGGCACCAAGTACTAACCTAAAAGGATCCAATAAGACTTGGGTACCTAAAACAATTAAATGATCCTTTTGCAGGTTTGTCTTAGAGCATTTAAATCAAGTAAATGGTATATCGATAGTGGATGCTCAAGACATATGACGGGTGACAAAAATAAGTTTGTCAACCTTAAAGCAAAAAAGAAGGAGGAAAAGTAAGCTTTGGAGGCAACCAATTCGGCAAAATTGTTGGAGTTGGTGAAGTTAGTAATGCAAATGGAGCACATGCGAAGGATGTCTACCACGTGGAAGGCTTGTGTCACAACCTCCTAAGCGTAAGTCAAAGTGCTGATAAAGATAATTGGGTGATCTTCGATTCACAAGAATGCTTCATCATCAACAAGAAGGATCTACCTATCAATAATGAAAAGTTGAATATCCAACTTCGGGCTCCAAGGGATGGTAATTGCTACACCATTGATTTAGAAAATGCTTTCTCTAACTCCTGCTTAATTAGTCAAGCTGATGAGAGTCGTTTATGGCATAAACGTCTAGCACATGTTAACATGAATTAGCTTGACCGATTAATAAAAAATGAATTAGTTCCAGGGATTCCGAAAATAAGTTTAAAAAATGACTTAGTTTGTGATGCCTGTCAGATGGGAAAACAAACCAAGTCTTCTTTTAAATCAAAGAAAGAAATTTCAATTAAGAGACCCCTTGAACTACTTCACATGGATCTAATGGGTCCCGCAATAGTAAAGAGTCTAGGAGGAAATCTCTATACTCTAGTTATTGTAGATGATTTCTCTAGATTTACATGGACCATATTTATAGCATCAAAGAATGAAACTTTTGAGCTATTTACTACTTTTGCCAAGAAGGTCCAAAATGAGAAGGGTATGTCTATTGTTTCCATTAGAATAGATCATGGTGGAGAATTCGAGAATGGTGACTTTGCAACATTCTGTGAAAAAGAAGGAATCAACCACAACTTCTCAGCTCCAAGAACGTCTCAACAAAATGGAGTCGTGGAACGAAAGAATCGAGTGCTTGCAGATATGGCTCGAGCGATGATGTCCGAGAAGAAAGTTTCTTAAGTATTTTAGGCTGATGCACTGAGCACGGCATGCTACATATCCAACCGAGCCTACATCAGGACATCAATGGGAAAGACTCCTTATGAGCTATTCAAAGGAAGAAAGCCCAACTTGTCTCATTTGCACATATTCGGTAGCAAGTGCTTTATTCACAACAACGACAAGGACAATCTCGATAAATTCGATCCTAAATCTGATGAAGGTTTATTCCTAGGATATTCAAATAAGAGTAAAGCATTTAGAGTCTTTAACAAATATACTTGTGTAGTAGAAGAGTCAGTACATGTAGTGTTTGTTGAGACCGAACCTCAAGCAAAACCTGATCTTGATGAAGAAGTTATTATTTCAAAAGGTTTTGAAAATGCAAAGAAGGATAATTCAACCGATGATCAACCAACAAATGATTTTGAAAAGGATCAATCGGATGAACATCCTCAATCCCCTCAACCAAGAGTGTGGAAGTACATCCGTAACCACCCTCTAGATCAAGTGATTGGAGAAGTGGATGAAGGTGTACGAACACAAAAAAGATTTCTAAATGAGGCTCAATTTTCAGCATTTATTTCAAAAGTAGAGCCTAAAAATGTTGAGGAAGCTTTGATTGACAATGATTGGATTATAACTATGGAAGAAGAGCTAAACCAATTTGAAAGAAACCAAGTTTGGGACTTAGTACCCCGTTCAAATGATCATCCAGTCATAGGCACTAAATGGGTATTTAGAAACAAACTTGATTAATCCGGAAACATTGTCAGAAACAAAGCTCAATTAGTGGCCAAAGGCTACAACCAAGAAGAAGGGATTGACTATGAGGAAACGTATGCTCCAGTGGCAAGATTGGAAGCCATACGTATCCTTCTTGCTTTTACGTGCTTAATGGATTTTAAACTTTTTCAAATGGATGTCAAAAGTGCTTTTCTAAATGGGTTCATTATGGAGGAAGTATATGTTGAACAACCTCCAGGTTTTGAAGATTTTTCTAAGCCCGATCATGTTTTTAAACTTAAGAAAGCACTTTATGGTTTAAAACAAGCACCAAGAGCTTGGTATGAAAGACTTAGTAACTTCTTAATAAAGAAAGGTTTCACTAGAGGAAAGGTTGATACAACCTTATTTGTCAACCATTCTAAGTCTAATATGCTAATTGTACACATTTATGTAGATGACATTATTTTTGGTGCTACTAACAATGATCTTTGCCAAGAGTTTGCTAAGATAATGCAGGCTAAATTCAAGATGTCAATGATGGGAGAACTTACATTCTTTCTGGGACTTCAGATCAAGCAAAGAAGAAATGGTATCTTTATTAGTCAGACGAAATACTTGAAAGAGCTATTAAAGAAGTTCGGGATGGATCAGTGCAAAAGTGCAGACACTCCCATGAGTTCAACAGCATTGCTTGATGCAGATGTAAAAGGCAAAGATTATGAAATCAAGCGATATAGAGAAATGATTGGTTCATTACTCTATCTCACGGCTAGCAGACTAGATATTCAGTTTAGCGTTGAGATGTGTGCGCGTTATCAAGCAGCACCAAAGGAATCACATGCTGAGAACATGAAGCGAATATTTAGATATCTTGCTGGCACCGTTGACCTTGGAATATGGTATCCTAAAGGAACAAACTATCAATTGATTTCATACTCAGACTCGGACCACGCCGGATACAAAACAGATAGAAAAGGCACGAGTGGTCAATGCTAATTCCTTGGAAGATCTTTAGTATCATGGTTCAGCAAGAAACAGTCAACAGTTTCACTATCCTCAACAGAAGCTGAATACATAGCTACTGCAAGTTGTTGTGCTTAAGTGCTGTGGATGAAACAACAACTTCAAGATTTGGGAATGAGTTTCACAAAAATTCTCATTCTCTGTGACAACACCAGCACTATCAATTTGGTCAAGAATCCCATGCATCATTCTCGGACAAAGCATATCGACATTCGTCATTACTTTATTCGAGATCATATGCAAAGGAAAGATATCAAAGTGGTATTCATTCAAACCCATCAACAAATAGCAGATATCTTCACCAAACCGTTAGCCAGGGAACAATTCATGAACATCAGAAGGGAATTGGGGATGGTGAATCCCAATGAACTGTAAGTAATGTGATTTACTATTGTTTTAATTATTGATTATACTAACTTAAGCATCAGAGTGTTTTTAGTAAGTTTTGCAGGTTCCTATGTAAGTAGAAGAAACAAGTGTGAGGAAACAAAGCTCAAAAACTTGAGTTCTGAAGGAAGAAAACTCGAGTTTCAACACTACTTCAGAGAACTAGAAGGAAAAACTCAAGTTTTGGAATACAAGTTCAGGTAACTCAAGTTCTGGAAGTTGAAAACTCGAGTTCAGGTATGTATCTCTATTCAATAGGCCTAAAACTTGAGTTCTGGATGTGCAAAACTCGAGTTCTGAGGAGTCTATTCATCTGCAAGTCATGAAACTCGAGTTCTGAGAAACCAAAACTCGAGTTCTTGACTGTTAGTTATTTTTGCCTCTCGAAACTCGAGTTATGAGAGACCAAAACTTGAGTTCCATAACAAAGAAGTCATTTCTTCTATTCGAAACTCGAGTTCTGGAATCCCAAAACTCGAGTTCCACTGAACTCAGAAGCTATATTTCCCTTTTCTGCCATAACTCGAACCCTAACCCCTGCTTTCCCAACTCGAGTTCTCTCCAATCCGTTTCATTTTCAACCGCTACAACTGCTAGAAACCGTCGTATCCTCTCAAGTTCATCTAACTCGACAAAACCCCTCTACATTCCACCATTATTATCACCTTTTCATTGCTCAATCTCCTCTCTAAACCATCAACACCGTTGTTATTCGCTCACCCAAAAATCCAATTTTCTTGCTTCTTGATACAATTTCTTCATGGCTCGCACCAAAATAACCGCCGGGAAGTCATCCAAATCTATTTCCAAAGCCCCATCTCAATCCCAATCAATGTCTCAAACTCCTTCCAAGAGTGTACGTATTGCTGAACCTTCAGAGGGGGAAACAGATCCTCTGGTTAGGAAACCAAGGACAGGGCCTCCGAAGTCTATTCTGAGCAAGAAAGACAAGGGCAAAGCACCCATGGTTGCCACTTCATCTCAGCCAAAGCCCACTCCTACTGATCATCATTCTGATTCAGAGACCGAGAGTATCTCTCCCACTCATGTGGCATCATCCTCTTGGATAAAGGGATCCAGAAAGGGAAAGAAGTCTCAACCTGAGATTCCAGAGGCTCCTCAGGACTATAACGTCAATTCGGTAATGATTAATTCCCCTTTCAAGTTTAAGAATAGAGATTTGTGCCCTGCTGTTTATGTGGATTTGGATCATATCAGTGGTTTGCTAGGACAGGATGTTAAGGAGTATTTGGGGCATTATAATAATCTGATTTCTTTGCAAACTCCTTTTAATCCCGACATGTTTTGAATTTTCTATAACAATATGGTTGAAAAGAATGTTATCGGGAATAAGAAGAAGGTTGTAGAATATGGGCTGTAGACGGTTACGAGGGGTAGTCGCATTAACATTTCTGCTGAATTGTTGAATGTATATCTGGGTACGGGAACTTATAATAGGACTCTCAAAGACCTTGGAGATAAAGAGATATTGGAGGCACTTAGGCCGGGTGAAGAATATAAGGAAGATCAGGGTTTACACTTTGAGCCTTCTTCCATGCCACCATTGCAGAGGACCATTCATTATGTTTACTCTCGCTGCATGGTTAACAAAGGGAAGAACTACACGCATCTCTCCTCTATGGACTACCAGATACTTGGTTCCATCTTGATAAAGGAGAAAAGGAACATTGGACATATGGTGTTCAATGAGATGCAGAAGCTGGTGCGATCGAAATCGAAGAAGATGACTTTACCTTATCCTAGCTTGGTCTCATTGATCATGGATCTTCATCATGTTTGGTACCTTCTCCCTGATCAGCTACCCATGACTCCTCAGAAGTTTTCGGAGACGCACTTTCATCGGATGAACATTGATATCATCTCCCCTCAGCCAGTAGCCGCTCTTACGAGGAAGAGAAGGACCACTTCTGCTACCTCTAGAGGCCAGGATAAGGCCCAATCATCTGCCCCACAAACAGCATCACTCTGTTCCATCATTCTTACAGGCAGCCTTACAGACTTTCATGCAGACAGAGTTCAAGAGGATGGGAGATGAGTTTACCACTGCCTTCCATGCTGAGACTCAGAGCTACATTCAGAGCATGTTACAATTAGCAGGAGAGTACTTCTCGGGCAGGTCCTTGGATAAAGCTGTTACAGCCTTGGTTCAATCTTTTGATTCATTCAGGGTTTCTGTGTCAGGTGAGTTGGCTTCATTATCACATTTTGTTCAGGGTTTGGATAGGAGAGTTGGGTCTCTTGAATTATTTGTCAGAGGCAGCCAGACACCTCCGCTAGCACCACCACCAAGTGGCTCTGACCCTTCATCTTTCGAGCGGTTGTTAGCCCAGATTGACTTTTCTCCTTCTGCTCAGCCTTCGGATCTTATTAGGCACCTCCTCCTGAGACCTCTGTTCCTCATACCTCTACTACTCCTGACCTTACACCTCCATCTCCTCCTCACCCTCTTTGAGTGATGATAAAAAGGGGGAGAAGTATTCTGAGTTTAGAGGCTTTGTTTGCTTTGTTTCATTATGTTTCATTATGGATTTGCTTATTATGGATTATGATCTTATGGTTCTTTATGGATTATGCTTATGACTTATGACTTTATGGATTATGCTTATGATTGATTTATGACCTTGAAAATTTGGTATCTATTATGATTATGATCTTATGCTTATGATTTATTATTATGATCTTATGCTTATGATTTATGCTTGTGATTTCTGTTGTCTCAACTTATCAAAAATTTCAGAATTAAGGTTTTATCATCATCAAAAAGGGGGAGAATGTTGATGCCTTGTTTTGATGATAACAAAATTATAATTCAAGTTTGTATGGCAGGATTTGAAAATGTCTTTGAAATTTTGAAAATTGGTTTTATAGTTCAAAACTCGAGTTTGATGATTTGAAACTCAAGTTCTGTGCCTTTGATCTGAAAACTTTCAGCAAGAACTCGAGTTTCCACAAAGAGGTTTTGATGACTCGAGTTTCACCATCTAAGAACTCGAGTTTCGTGCCTAAAATCTTCTGTCTAGGAACTTTATGTGGTAGAACTCGAGTTTTCCCAAATCTTTCATAGCAAACTCGCGTTTCCAGCTTCAAGTTATGACAACTCGAGTCCCAGGATTACAGAACTCGAGTTTCAAGCTCTGAATCACTGTGAAAGACTCTACTGCATTAGAACTCGAGTTCCAGAGGTTCACAACTCGAGTTCCAAAACTGTTTTACAAAACTTGAATTGAAAACTGGAAGTTTTGGCATTAGAGTTTTAACAACTCGAGTTCCATGATTTACAAAACTCGAGTTTTATGCCTTTCTCAAATGATTGACCAACTCTTATTATAAAACTCGAGTCATGCTCATTCAAAACTCAAGTTTCACAACATGAGTTCATAACTTGCATTCTGAACTCGAGTTTTTCAAATGAGGGTTCCAAAACTACATTTTGAAACTTCCAATATAAACTCGAGTTTCCAACTTAAAGTTTTCTAAACTCAAGTCTGGTATTATGAAAAGCTTGAAGTTTCATTACATAACTTTTCAAATTGATCAGATCTCATGAAATAGAACTCGAGTCCTACCTTTATCTTACAGCAGCGTCTGACACTGAACTTCACTTTTTACCAGATCTTTCCTTATTTATGTCTAAGTTTTAAAAACTTACCTGCCACCATAAATGCACGTATGCTAACCTATGAAACAGGAAAAGGCATGACAGCTGAAGATCTCTAACAAATGAGATGAAATTACAACTTTCTCAGACTCCACCGTCATCAAAGGAACGCATTTATTACAGCATTTAATGCACACCAACCACATCTCGGACACAGCATGAAGATTTGGATATATCTCTAGAATATGAAGGTGCCAATCAACTCATACAATTACTGTTTTATAAATCTCATTTGTGTACCGACCACTCTCTTCCCCATTGCTAGTCATCCTCTCTGACTCTGGTTCTTAGTGGCAGACAATTCACCAAACATCCTTTGTTCCCAACATTGTATCACAGTTTCCCTCCATATTCTAGCCTTCAAAATAGTAGGTTCTTGTAACAACTTACTGTACTTAACAAGGGATCAAACTAGAGCTTTGTAATAAATTGAATATTGTTTGTCAAGTGACAAGATATCATTCTTCCTACATCACTAGACCAAAAGAAACCAAATAAATAGTTTAGCCTAACCATTTTCCATTAGGGCCTCAGTGAAAACAATTAATTAACTTCACTTCCTTATGTAAGCATGTCTTAGTGACAGAGAGGGCACAAAGTCGATTAAATGTAAGCCATTATAAATTTTAATAACAAACCTTTAATCGAGTGAACTCTTCATGAATAGCTGGATATAGTAACAACTTCCTTCCTTGAAAATCAAATATTTCAAAAAAACAAATCATTTGAACCACCACCATTGATTGCCTTCCCTGTATGTGAAATACTTCCACCATGATGTACTTTATTCACTCTTGGTAGTCTTCTTTGGTTGCTTGTTTCACTTGATCCCATGATCACACCATATATATCTGCATACCTAGAAGAACAAATATGAACATGTTCTAATGTTCAATCTTTAGTTAGGATTTCAGTACTTGGATCATTTATATTTATGGTATTTTAGGAATAAATTATTCAGTAGTTAAATTGTGCACTTAAGATTTAAACCTGAAAATGTTTGATTTGACAAGCTAGAACTATAGTATAAGTTCATACTAGTTTCATACAACAAAATGGAAGATAACATGAAATCATAGCAAGGAAAAAAACAAAGTTCCTAAATGCTTACATTAGGCTGTATTAGTGACTTGGAAGTCCTAAAAGCATCATGTTTTATAGTATATTTGCTTGCACAGGTTGAATATGTGAGAATGGTGAGCCACACTAGGAACCACAGAAGCAAAGTGTTCTTCATATCTTTGAGCAGAACCAACAACAAGCTAAATGATTTTTTTGTTAGAGACAAAAATAATGGAGGAAACAGAAAAATGAGAGAATCCTTTCTCTATGTTGTATTATTATCATTTATTGTGCACTATATATAGAAAGTACTACAGCTACACAGACAACAGGATCTATATACATGAACCTTCTTGAATAATATAAAACATTTACAATGAATGAATAAAGGAGAGTAGAGAACTAGCTGAGAGATCGGCCCTGTACAGTCTGTGCAACATATGGGCTCCATAATGCATTATGTACTGGACCTTTTGATGATTCTTAACACTCCCCCGCAAACTAGGTCCTAGAGATCTTTAACCTTTGGTAAACCTCTTTAACCCTTTCAGGTCCAAACTAGGCCTAATCATTTCACCAAGACCTAGTTTGCAGGGGAGTGTTAAGAATCATTAGAAGGTCCAATCCATAATGCAGCATGGAGCCCATATGCTGCACAGACTGTAATATCATAATTTTTTATTAAGAATGATTTAGGATTTATTTAAAAGAGAGAAAGGGCCGTACTGTAATTTTCTAAAGTTTGGGGACATTTACTGTAATTTCCCCCTATTCCCAAATTCTCCAACCTTCCAGTCTCCACCGCCTTCAGTTAAAAAAATTGGATGGCAACACGTGTGTGAGCTTTGGGCGGTGGAGTTGTATTATAAATACCCCTCACCAGCACTACAATTACTCACACACACAGAGCGTTAAAAAGGAGAGAGAGGGAGAGAGAAAGTGGCTATAAGAGATTTTTAAATTACAAGGTTCTGTTTTTGAGATCATTTAAGTAAGTAAAATCATTTCTTTTTAATATAGTTCCTTCATGAAAGTTATTCTGAATATTTTTCTCTTTCTAACGGTAATAATATCATATTGATTAAAGAATATTTTGATATTTATATTTTTATATAGTTGGAGTTTTATTTACAAAAAAATTATATAATAATAGATATATTTTTTATAATCATGTTCTACATGGTTAGATTTATTTATTTGATATTTGAGGTATTTTAGAAATTTATTTTGTATAAGGTTTTTAATATATAAAGTATTTTGAGTTATTGAAAGTTGAGTTGGATATTTTATTTGAGATTATTGAAGATAATAGAGAATTTATGAAGGATTAGATATTTTAATTAAGATTTATGGAGGTAATGGTGAATTTCTAAAGATTTAGTTTTATTATTAAAATAGAATTTGGGATCTTAGTAAAATTATAATATTTAGAGATTTAAAAGAATTTAAGATATTTGATTGTTTTTGTAAATATATTGGGCTTTTATTAAATATAAATAAGAAAGTATTAAAGAAATAAACTAATATGTGTTAATGCGTAATTATGTAGACTAATTGTGGAAATTGTTGGTGTTGGGCACAAGATTGATATTGTCATAATACTTCCGTACTTGATAAAAGGTAACCGCTTTCTACTTATTATGCATACTTGGGACATGTTTGGTGAGTGATTGTGAATTTATTGTAACCGCTTTCTACTTATTATGCATACTTGGGACATGTTTGGTTAGTGATTTTGAATTAATTGTGATGAAATATTATTATTTGATAAACTTTGTGTTGATAATATTGAAAATATGTTGTGATGTTTAGAGTCAAAGATTGGATGTGTTGTAATGATAACGTTTGCAAATGCTGTTGATAAATGTTCTCTTGACTTGATGGAAAACCGTTGAGCATGAAATGATTGATTGAAATGTGCCATGCTATTCATGTGTGTATATTGTTGATAGTAAATTGTGGATGTACTTTGATTAAATGTTATAAAGAGATAATTGTGATATTGAGAGAGGAGGATGTGGTTATTGATAGGAGGCTATTCAGGGAGTATAAGGCGGTGAATATTCGGCATGCCAAAGAGGAAATAAGGTTGGAGGACTTCCGAGTCTAATTACTGGAAGATCCTATGCCATGATCGAAGGACATTCCATGCTGAAACCTGGGTAATCCTATGCTGTAGACATTCCGTGCTGAAACCCGGGTGATCCTATGCTGTGACGATGAGGGCTTATGACACCCCTGCGATGTGAAAGGGGGAACCCATGATCCGGCCTTATGCTCTATGGTACTTGGCCAGTCCACATCACTTACCGGTGAGCTCTTTGAATTGTACTACCAGTTACATGGGATAGTACTAGCCCATGGGTTCAGTCAGAGGAAATAAGGTCGGGGAGGAATAAAGGGGAAAATAGAAAGAAAAGATAATAAATCTCTGTGAAATGATTTGCTGTACGATTCCATGATGATGTTGTGATAATAAAAGCTTAAAATCCATGTGGTTATGAATTGATAATTATGGAAAAGTGGTTATGTGGATATTAATCCGATTGATCTTGGTGATCGTGGAAATAATGACTATATTCCTATTGATATCCATGTATTATGTGGAAGGTGTATAAAGATGGTTATAAATTATATGAAAAGTTTGGTAGTACTTGTGAATCTGTTCTCACATGCAATTAATTCTTTTATCTCTCATCGACACTCGCTCATATGCCTTTTAAGTAGGATTGTTGGTTGCTGGGACTTTTGTCTCATTCTATCAATTTAATATCTTTCAAGTGATAGTTATCATACTGAACAGTCGGGGAGAGTTATGAGGCTGCAAGATATTCCTGCATATCTCTGTATCGCCTCTTTTATTTATGTGTTGACGGTTGTATATTGCCATCTATATGACTCATTTTGCCATCTATAGGGCTTATTTTGCAAATCATGTCTTAAGGTGTATGTTGGCCACTTTAAAATATAATGAATAAGAGTTGTGCAACGGAAGCGAGAACTCTGTATTCTTTGTAGAATGGAGTATATTATTAAATTTAGATTATATATTGAATAATAACATGAAATAAGCAAAATTTTAAGTATTAAGGCAAGGGGTTTTACACATACTACACATGCCCAGATCTCTCAGCTAGTTCTCTATTCTCCTTTATTCATTCATTGTACATGTTTTGTATTATTCTAGAAGGTTCACGTGTATAGATCCTGCTGTCTGTGTAGCTGCAATACTTTCTATATATAGTGCACAGTAAATGATAATAATACAATATAGAGAAAGGATTCTCTCATTTTCTGTTTCCTCCTTTATTTTTGTCTTTAACAAAAAAATTAGACAGCCTGTTGTTGGTTCTGCTCAAAGATATGAAGAACACTTTGCTTCTGTGGTTCCTAGTATGGCTCACAATTCTCACATATTCAGCCTGTGCAAGCAAATCTACTACAAAACATGATGCTTTTAGGACTTCCAAGTCATCAATACAACCTAATGTAAGCATTTAGGAACCTCTTTATTTTTTTCCTTGCTATGATTTCATGTTATCTTCCATTTTGTTGTATGAAACTAGTATGAACTTATATTATGGTTCTAGCTTGTCAAATCAAATGTTTTCAGGTTTAAATCTTAAGTGCAAAATTTAACTACTGAATCATTTATTCCTAAAATACCATAAATCTAAATGATCCAAGTACTGAAATCCTAAATAAAGATTGAACATTAGAACAAGTTCATATTTCAACAAAAGCACATATTCACACTTTCAATCAGCATAAACTTTCAATACAAGTTATGCATAGTTCATGAAACATCATAACTTTTAGCTTGAGGTTAGAAGTCTTGCTACCTTGTATCTTTAGCTTTTCTTGAACTTTCAAGCTCTCTTGGTAAACTTTCCCAATAGGCTCTTTGGTTCCTCAACTTCCTAAACATCACATAGTAATATACTCATGAATTTCCAGCTATCAACCATGCAAGAAAACTACAAAAATGCAATATTCCATTTATTGCTCTTTCAAGACTCTTAAAAATTTGAAACTTGTTCTTATGATTTAAAATGCTTCCCAAATCCTTTTCTCACTTTACCTTGTACAATTTTTCATTCTAAAGCTATTGGAAGCATTAAAATCATCAAAATCCCACTCCTCCTTTTACTTTTATTGGCTGCTGAAATTCAGCAAAATAATAGGGTTAAGGAGTTTTCAAACTTTATTCATGTTTACTTGCTTATCCTTGCTTCCAACCACTTTTCATGCAATATCTAACTCAAATTCAAATCTCCTCTTGTAAAACGAAATTTGGACATCATCTCCCTTAAACTTTGAGTTTCCAAAATGTTACACAACAACCAAACCAGCACAATAACTACATTAAGTTACTCCTTAACACACCAAGAGTGTTTTGCAACCACTTGTTACCTCTAAAATCCTCTCTCTTCCATTTTCATAACTTGAAACCCTAAATTTTCATCTTCCAAAAGAGGGACTTAATCAAGAAAACAAACCAATAGGATTGTAGAGGGAGTTGCAAAGCTTAGGAAAATATATTGGTTTGGATGCTTGGATGACTTACCTTGAGTATGGAAGCTTTTCTTCTTCTTCTTCTTCTTGGTGCTTGAAAATGGTGAAAATTTCAGGCCTTGGGAGAGAAGAGAATTTCCAGCCAAAATGAAGGAAATAGAAAGAAGAAGTTTGCTTATATAAATCTTGTGTAAAGAATGTGTGGCTAAGATCTTTTCTTGGTAACCAAGCTTTGATTTCAAGGGATGGGATTAAGCCTTGCCATCCAAGTTTCATCCAATGGTTAGGATTAAGTCTTGCCATCCAAGTTTCATCTAATGATTGGGATTGATTTTTTCCTTCCAAGTTTCATCTTAAGGCTAAGATTCTTTCTTGATCTCCAAGTTTCATCCTAAGGCTAGGATTCTTTCTTGGTCTCCAAGTTTAATCCAAATGTGAAGATTCATTTTGCAAAACAAGTTAGATTTAGGGCCACAATTTAACTACTTGTCTTACTCTTATTGGCTCTCATAAAGTGGCAATTGATGAAGGTAGTTAGCTTCTAGAAGCTTGGTTAGGTTAACTGGACCAATTGCTATCCGGTTACAACTTACACCAGCAAAAGTAACTTTACTTCGGCAAATCTTTCTCTATTTTTGTAGAGATTTTTTCTTCCTCATTTTATCTCCACATCTTCCTTACTCATATGGTGAAATTTCTATTCCCAAAATACCCCTGGATGTCCTTAGAATTGCCTTACCCCTGACAAAATACCGAAAAAACGTACTTCCGATAAGCAATTTGACTTTAAGACACCAAAAATTCCTAGAATTTTTACTGATACTCTAGCCCTTTTCCATTCCTACAATTGCTTCCCAGATTTTCGGTAATTAATTTCAAAAGAATATTCCTTTTCCAGGTGATTGAGCTTTATTTGTATTAGTTTTCTACTTGAATTTTCAGAGTCTTAGAGTCAATTTTAGCCTACACATGACCCTTTTTGTGCTTAAGTTGAGATTAGGAGTTATTGACTTGGATTAGTGTGATTTTGGGTGCATATGCCATGAATAATGATTTATTGTGCCTAAATTGCATCATGAGCAAATGATACTGCCCATATTTGCTATTTCATTTCAGGAACTCCTTACAAAAAGGTAAAGGAAGCAGCTCTGAAGACATTCACCGTGGCGCAATTCAATATTCGCCGTAGCCAAAGTTCAAGTAGCCATGCAAGAACTCTCGGGTGAGGTTCGCCGCGGTGAATATCGCGTGATACTTGAATTTTTACCTCAGAAGGAAAATAACCCCACCCCGCTTAATGGATCTGATCCAGGACGGTTTATTATGCTGAATTAGGGTATTTTTGAAGAGAGGAAGAGAGGAGGCTGCAGAGAGCATTGAGAGATCAAAGGAGGAGAGAAACCTCATTCTCCATTCACCATATTCACACACTAACATCATTTCACCCCATTTCTTCATCATCATCCATCTATCATGTTTCATTCATCATCTCAAAGCTCATTTCCATCACCCATGAGGAGCTGAACATCTCCATCCTCTTGAAGATGAAGTGAGCCGGAGTTCAAAGTGCCGAAAGGGGAGTATTTACTTTCAATCTGTGTTTACACTATAGATTACTAGGATTCCGAGTTGGACTTTGTAATTTGTGTGTAAATACTTGGTCTCGGTTGAG